>JAODOY010000019.1:667673-708241 GCA_025399855.1 Forbesichthys papilliferus | reverse complement strand
CTTTTGTTGCCAGCGGTTTAGACATTAATGGCTGTGTGTTGTGTTATTTTGAGGGGACAGCAAATTTACACTGTTCTGCAAGCTGTACAATCACTACTTTACATTGCAGGAAAGTGTCATTTCTTCATTGTTGTCACATGAAAAGATATCCTCACATATATAATATATAATAATATGTGAGGGGTGTGCTCACTTTGTATCTGTAAATGACAATGTTGACCTCCTGTTGTTAAGAAATCACAAAGCATAATAGCGCACACATTCTGTGAAAACCCAAGGAGAACTTGTTATAGGCACATGCAAAATGCAGGGTAACAATGATATGGGCCTTTTTAAGCAATAAATACTGTGCACTAATATTAAACCACGTTACTTGAACTCACAATACTGCAGGTGAAATTGCAGGTTATATCTGTACATTCGGGGATCATTAGAAATGTCAGACAATGTTTTCATGTTCTTTTTATGTATACCGACTGTAGCTAATGTTGTATGATGCTCTAATGCAGAATGGTAAAAGCATTTATAACAATGTGAAGTCATTATGTTAGCAGTCATTTTGTTGGTTTTAGGCATTGGATGTTATTTTCTTTGCTCACAATAACCCTTTTCATGGGATAAGAAGTCTTCTCTTATACAAGTTTAACCAATTATTGTCAAACACTTCTTATAAGGTTATGACGTCTGGTAAGCATGGGAAAACATTTTTTTTCTAATAAGTTGTTTATTTATTGCCAAACAAAAGCCACATTATGATGAATGTGCTGTCACAGTTTCATGTTAAGACTGAATCTTACATGTAGTCTCACCCTGATATGCCTCGTGCAAGTACAGCTCTTTATTTGACTTTTATTGACGTTGACTTTGCATGGCAAACGGTACTCCTGCATGGATGTGCTTTGGCCTTGGCCTTATAATTTGATAAATGCTTTTCCTCTGAGTGCATGTCTCGTCCCCTTACAAGAATTCCACGGCTATTACCAAAAGCCATCGCACCAGGAAGTAATCTAATAATGAATACAACAACAGTTTATACACTGACTGCCTTCATGTCCATAACATAAACAATAGAACAGCGAGCATTGAGAGCCTCTCTAATGGAACACCAGAGCAAACACATTCATTTAATCACAGTCCTTTCTTTCAATGCAAACTGCCTGAGCAGCGCTGTATGAGAAGCTAATCACCCGTGTGCAATAAGCAAGTGTTTGAGTAAACGTACTCGTGTGTGTGTGTGTGTGTGTGTGTGTGTATGGAGGGGGGGGGAAGCTTTTACGGAATAGCATATCAATATTTTAAGCAAAGCCTCTATAGCGTCCACCTCTAACAGGATTAGCACTGTGATGTCTTCTGACAGTATGTTGTTAGTGATACTCCATTTGCCGTGTCTATCATGTTATTTTCCCTGGGTAGCCTACTCCACAGAGCACCGTTATATTTCATAATTTGTTTTGCTATCAGGGCTGATTTGTAAATGCGCAAATTCTAATTAGCGATCGCTACTGTTTCTAATTTATTAAATATTAAATGATTCCTGTGGTGGAGTCTTTCTTCACGTCCCCAGATGGAAGTTTGTGGTATGCAAATTAAATTGCCTTTCGGTTGTCAGCACTTTTAAAATGCCCCATTTTCTGACTGGCGCCCATTTCATCCTTATTTATTTTTCATGTGTGTGACCAGTCATCCTTAATTTGATATTTATTCATCTTAGGTCTCCAGTTGTGTTTGATAGAAGTTGCGTGCTCTGTCAGAATCCAGCGGCGCAGCTTTGTTTAAATTCATTAGAGCTGTCTCGACATCCGGTTTGGCTGCTCACATCAAAGGACGCTTTACGTTTTCCCTGAAGGCAACAGTTAACTTGCAGCCTATAGGATACAAGCACGATACAAATACACAACGGCTTTTGTTATTTGCTTTGTTTCGTTTCACTTAGCTTTACAATCCTCCTGCAAAATTAGTAAAATATAAACAGCATGTGTTTACCCCGTCTACATGCCAGGAGTGTTTATATTGCTTCTAAAGGTGATGAAATAAAAAACAATCTTGTTGCTTCAGTAATCACATCATCTAAGCCCAGCGCAGTGTTTTCATTTTGCGCTCTGCACATGTTGCGTTTTAGTGAAACCTGCTTTATTTGTCTTGAAGTGTTGGTGAATGTCGCTTTTAGTAAACTGACATACATTTACTGAAAGCCCACTTATGTGGAGTGAACTTCAGACTAATTAAGTTTCAAGAATCACATCCATCAAGCTGTCGAGTCAGTTAATTTAGTATTGCTGTCTAGATCCAAATATCTTCTCTGAATGATGTGATTAATTCTCACAACTCTATTCCTTGGTTATTAATTCTAGCAGGATTAGAGTTGTAACAGGATTGTTGTCAGATATCTTTTCAAATGTCGCCGTTACTGATTCACTGCAGAAAAAGAAAACTATTAAAATTATGTCTGAACACTTGTGATTTAAACCAGCACTACAACAAATATTGTTTTTGTTTAAAACTCCAATGGTTTGCAATTCTCTCTGCTCCCCATACATAAAGGGCCCTATTTTAACAATCTAAAAGCATGGTCTGAATTGGATTTAGGGCATGTCCAAATCCACGTGAGCAGCCTTAACGGTGCGGCGGGCGCACGGTTCAAAACGGTTGGACTTACTCTCTTCACAATTCATGGGTGTGTTTTTGGTGTAACATATGATAAACTAATCTGAGTGTCATCTGCCATTCCCTTTAAAAACCCAGGCATGCTGGCATCATAGGCGGATTGCTATTATACCGGCGGATTTGTGATAGCGCTGGAGCAGACCATCTAGGCAATAGCTAGATCCCTAACATATGTTGATGTAGGCTACACACAAATAATATTTCACTTTGTACTCTTTTCATGTATTAATCCTTTGCATATTTGAGCGCTCCTGCACGCCCCTGTATGTGTAACAAGCAGAGTGCACACACACTGGCCACCTGCCATAGATATAATGCGATGCGCGTTGACTTTAAACCGCAATCACTTTCAATTGCCTCAAGATAGCAATGCGCTCTATCATACCTCATGTTTAGGCCAACACACCCACTGGCACTCAAATTGGTGCAAGTACATTGGCTATTTAAACAACCCGTGAGCGCAGGACTGTAAAATGACAATGCGTCAGTCTGAAAATAGCAAGGACACATTCGCTGGTCGTAAGATAGGGCCCTTAAACTTTACCCCGGCCCCTACACAGTGGTTCTCAGCTTCAGTTTTACTTTGCCATGATAATTTGTCTGGAAAGCCTAGAATTAATTGCGATTGTGTCCAAATAACAGCTGAACTTACTAATCAGCGTCGTATTGATAGCTATACGGGCGTGGTTTAGGTGCGCCAACAACCAAAACGACCAGATGGTTCATCCAATCAACTGCTAAGTATTTTTTGAAAGTGCCTGCCCTTTTCAAACGGTTCTGATGGATGGCTCCCCAGATGGACTAACAATCCAACTAGCATGCCAGCTTACTATACAGTAGTTGCACAAAACGAAACAGTGAGCTATAGGAAGATATTTCAGGAGGGTACCTTTTTAAATTATTATATATATTTAGAAGAACAGACTAAATGATCTAACATATAAAGGCTTTATTCTGTTAGTATGTCATTACCAGGCAAATAACAAAATAACACTGGCTTCATAAGTATGTGATTAGCATCCAAATGGAGAATATAACATTGCTTTTTCCTTCCAACACATACAGTACATGGCAAGGATGCACACATGCACCAGAAGTAGTTGGCAGACAAGCCAACATTTTACAACTCATTAGCACAATTACACCCATTCCTAACAACACCTCCTTCATTTTAGCTCTTGGCCATCTCTATTCTGCTTCCCTCTTTGCATAATAAACCCTCCACCCAATTTGTCATGAAATCCCTCATTTGCTGGATACTCAGAAAGGCAGATTATGCTTATTTTTCATTTGGACAGTAGGAGCCGGAGCCAGGTGTTGGGCTGCAGCGGAGTGTTCAGGTGTAACTGTGCCGCTGACGAAACATGACGGCCAGCCGCAAATGAAGGATGAGGCGTGGAGGATTTTGGGTAGAGGGGGCACCCCCACGACCCGCTCCCCCAAGAATACCCCCACCGCTTCGGAGGAGGCAGGAGTTTCTTTTGAATCGCTTCTTGCAAGAATCAGCTCCTATTTCTTAATTAGTCCGCTAAAGCCATATTGGAAATGCAGATGTTAAATTAGCCCATTGCGCTGAGCTCAACAAGATTAATTCACGCCTCCGTAGACATAGGTGGTCTGATCTATAACAAGTCCATCAGATCAATGGGTGTCTACCTACAGTGTAGCGAGTTGCTGTCATAATCTGAGAAATGTGTGTGCCACTAGTGTTGTTGTAATTGAACAAGGTGAGGGTGTTATCAGTGCCTCGTCCAGATAAAGGGCCTAATTATGGAGCACATATGTTTTCACACACACCCTGGTATGAATGATTTCATCCATGGATTTGTAAAGTGTAATAGGGCTTTTTTGAGTGTGATGCTTTTTGAACCAACTGACTGGCAAATATTGAAAAGGCAAAACCTGTACGGAGGACTAGAAAATAAAAATTTTTTACTAACCATAATTTCAATAAGTTTTGTGAGGCATTAAGATTAATTAAGATAACACGACAGATGACTTTCTTTGTGCTATTGTAGCTCACCTATGACAATATCTTGGTCCTTATACATTTAACGTGTACTTATTATATCTTAGTAGTGCATTCTTATTTATATGTGTCTAATGACTTATCATGACAACCTGGCAACCAATTTAGTTCACTTTTTGGAGTTTTAGACAATTATACGAGGTAGGCTGTGATATTAGTTTTGGTCACTAGAGGGGTTTTGCAACCTATTATAGCTTGTGTTTATGTCTTATTTTTTACATAAAACTGTTTGATTTATACTTTTTAAGCTACTTTTCTGGCAAACCTTTATTAACAGCCCCCTATGTCAGGCTGAATAGAAATCTCTTCTGCCCGAAATATTGACTATAATATCTCATTTGAAAAATTCATGAAACCTTTTGATGTTAAATCCATACTCAATTTTGCAAAATGCCACTAGAATATGCAGTAAGGGGGTAGAAGGCACCACTATGCTTTCTCATACGAGAGAAAATACATTTTATGGTTGTAACACCAACCTCCCCTGTGTTTTCCCTTTTCTTTTGTCCACAAGGGGGACAAAAGGGTCCAAATTAAAAGAGCTATTGATTATGCTCTTTCCATTTGCCTCATTTCCTAAATGCATGATAATATGGGCCCAGATACTACAACAATACGAGTTAATGAATTCAACTCAAAGAATTGGAACTAGTGTAACTTCACGTAATGATTCACAGATGTCACCATCAATATGCATTCTATTAGTTGTTTCCATTTATCCAAATCATCACATAATTGCATCATGATGCAATTCAGATCTTATTTGATTTCTATTTTTAGAGCTGTGTCGCCTGTTCAAGTAACGATATTCCTAAAACCACAGAATTAGATTATAATTGAAAATGTTGGGGCGAATAATAGAAGGCTATACGTCTAAAAGAGCCAGTACAATGAAAATGGGGCTTTTACGAAATAGATTTATTTTGTCTCTTGAGGGTGGGGGCATAGAAGCATAGCAGAGAGATAAATTAAAAGACAAGCAACAGGTTGTCAATGTCAACAGAGGCATTTGGCTTTTGTAATATGTAACCAGTTAACCCTTGGTCGATAAAGAAAGTTCCGCTTGTAATACCTTTGCCATCCCACTTCCATTTGGTTTCTTATATGAACTGAGGTCTTGTGTACAGCTAGATATCCTGACGTATTTCACATTTCAGATACGGGCAAAACATTCCAAACAACATACAAAGGCTGCAAAGTGTTAAACAATGTATTAATGACTTCAGAGTCAGGTACTGAAAAGATGGCGATGGCCAGAACTGTTTGAGCTTGAAATAAATCAGGAGCGTCTCGCGAGGCTACAGAAGCTCGCCCCCACACATTGAAACACATTGCGAAGCCTACAGCGCATATATTTTGAGCAATATTCGCCACCTTGTTCCTATTTACTGCATCAGTGATGTGTTGAAGTTCTGGATTATTTTTTCAGCATGCACAGGGACTGGTAAAATGGCAAAATGCAAGTAAATATTTGGCATTTTATTTTACAATTAGCTTACAATCGCTGACTAGACCTTTGGCGAGATTGTGAGGATTGATTTAGGACCGTACGGAAATGGAAAACCTGGATTGTTTGGTTCATTATATAATTTCTCATACAGTACGCTGCTTGGTTAGCTATACAAATGCGCATGAGAATTAGTCCATATCAGGCGCAGGTGAATGTAATTGCCTAATAGTGCAGAGGGAACACCCCAAAAAGTGCTTTAGTTTTTAGATACCCCTACTGGATGTAGAACAAAGCACAACAATGTGTTATTCCTGGGGTGTGTCATAATATGTCAATTTCACCACTTTTGCAGTAAATAATTTTTATACATTTCATATGTGAGAGACCTTAGAGAATATGAACAACATTGTTGTGCTTTGTTCTATAGGGGTATCTGAAAAGTGTGGGTGCCTTCCCTCTGCACTACTAAGGGCCAATGTGAAATTGTGCAGCCAATCGTGTTTAAACCTGACAACAACACAAGCTTATCTCTTAGCCCAGATCATACCTGTGCATCTCCTTTCAACGTGTTAACTGTATTGTCTTTTCTTCCCAGTAATGTACAGTATGGTCTAGTTTGTTTAGAACGTTTCTCTTCTCATTTTGCTTCACCTGAGGCTACATATTTGCATAAGCACTACATTTGTGTCAAGCCATGTGCACTGGTATAGGGATGAAAGGACTACTTGAATTGAGCAAATGCTAATATCTTTGCAGTTTGTGGCTCACACAATACCAAAACCGAATGGTTTTATAATTACGAAGGAACTTCAACACTTAACGTTAAGTCCTTTTTACATTGCTTCATTTAACAGCAACACCATGTGCTTGGATAAATTGTTAATTGGTACACATTGAATTGCCAGTGGTGCTGACAAAACCATGTCTTTGTCTAGTTCACCATCTAGTTTATATTGAGTTATTAACCATTCATTAAACAGGTGGTTTACAGTAGTTGAGCTACGGTATAGGACCACCAGAACTACCAAACACAGTCTAAAGTTAAGCATAGTTTTGTAGCTATTAATATGGACTGACTATGAAGCATGGTGATTTCCATAGAGGACAGACTTGAATTATATAGTATAGCCTAGCTGTTGTATTATTAAGGAAAACAACAAGTCATGGGGAGTATCAGCCCAATGCATACATTACACTGCAAATAATTAAAATAACTGCAAGCATAACCCAACTCTTAAGAAGTTAATAGGTTACAGATATAACTTGTAATTAAAGAGCCACTTTCACAATTTAAACAATGATATGATTAGATACACTGGCTTGGGGACACTAATGAATAATAAACAATAGCCTTCCAGTGCCTTAAATTAATTCCTGCATTTTATTACATTTTATTACGTATGCCTTGTGTCCCAGATACAATGTCTATCCCTTGGGGAATGCTTATACTGTAGCCCTCTACCATATCAGATTGTCTTACTACCATAGCAAAAAATTATAGTTTCGATAATTTATATCCCCGGATTACCTTAATAATAAAAATAGCCCAATGAAAGAAAAAAATGTTTAACCCCGTGTATAGACCGCACTCGAGCATTAGCCGCTGAGCTGCCGACAGTTTGCAAAATCAATGTATTAACCGCGGTTGATAGCCGGGAAATGACGGTATCTTAATTCACTCTGTGATGCTACTGATGCCAGATGTGAAGGTGCTGGGTGCTTGGCAGTAGCCACTTAGCCCACAGTAACCACAGTAACCGCTTTGCCCGCTACGGAAAGCTACTGGCAAGACATTTTTCCTCCGCGGTCTCCCTTTAGCTGTCTCAGCTGAATCTCATCCTCTGTCCTGGGAGAATCGCCCACGGCGGGGCAGATGGTGCCATTTCACCCACTGGGAGCGGCATGTTCGTTCTGTACATTCAGCTGTGGTGCTGTACAACACTACGCATAGGCACGCTGCTATCTATCAGTTTGTTACGTGAACACTTTGAAACCAAACAGCTATGGAGAGCATGGGACAATAGTTGGCCCCTCTCTATGTAGATCTTGCTATAGCAGCAGTAGTTGGTGCAACAGAGATGAAGCATTGCTGTTTGCTTGCTGTTTGTAAACATGGAAAATGTCACTGTAGATATATTGCCTATTTGCATATTTCCATAGCCAGTGCCACCTTACCTCCTGCCCACCTCTAAAATTTGCGTTAGCAGGAATTATCCACAGCTTAGTGCTCAGTAAGTATACTTAATCATCAAACCGTCTGCTCATTTGGAGTATATGTTATTTATCTAAAAACAAACATGCAAAAATGCTATGTTTTACTGCTGTGTGATTAGTTAAAACTACAGTATGTCATGAACCACTTTAGGTCAGTTTTGCAACACTTTGAAAACAAATGCTTTGGCTTGCATGGCCCACTAGGGATGCCTATACAGTAATGCACTCTACTCAGTTCTACCTCTGGGACTAACACAAATGTACTGGGCATTATATATAACAGTTCTGACATTAGAACTGGAACTGATAAGGATTTAATTTATGGGGAGTATGGCCCAATCATTACACTGTCTTACTAGTACAGCTTAAAAAAAAAACAGTGAAACAGACTGTTGGTTTTTATTAAAAGAGTTAGATTGCAGCTTTTCTTGTTTTCTATGGAGGCAAATTAGAGCTTCCTGTGAGATGTTGTCCTGTCCCAACACTTGATTAATATTCCTTGTTAGTGTGATTTCTTTGCACCTATGTGTTAATTGTGATGCATATGGAAACTTTCAAATTCCAAGAGACTTTGCAGATGTAGAAAAATGCATTTGCAGGGATTATATTCTGTCTCCTGTCCAAATATTATTGTTAGGAAGTGTCAGAAAAAGTATTTTTAAAATGTCTTGTGTGTTAAAATGTGCAGTGCATGCAAACACACACAGTGAGAAGTGTGTTTATGGCTATTAGCCCCCCCCCCAGAAAAAAGGTATATTACGAACACAGACCAGCATAGACTCAACACCAACCATGCAATGCAACAATGATTTGTAATTAAAGACTTAAAAGATGAACAACAAAAACGAGAGACCAGGCCAAACTTAACAAAACCATGGGAAACCTCGTAATGGGCCGTCGTACCCTGCAGCTTCCCATAACCAAACCAAAACAGGTGCTGCTCTTCTGAGGTCAACCATCTGCACTTATTGTAAAGGTGCCCAGGTGCAGCTGATCAGTAACTCTAGACTCTCTCACCCAGGCCTCCTGAAACAAAGTAGTAACACGCTCACTCGACTAGTCTTTAAAGGGTGTGACCCCTCCACTCCCCTTGATGTGATTTCTTTCGGGCTCAGGTACAGTACGTCACCTGAGGTAACTGATATTTTATTAGTTTTCTATTCTTCTGGTGCTCATCCTGCAGAAATGACTCCACTTACCTTCTATTCTCTGATCTCTGAGTGTGGTTCCCGAAATTTGCACTGAATTGTATCACGTACACATTTGAGACAATATACAGTTTAACCTTTTAGAGGTTTATTTTCACCCTTACAAAGTCTATACACAGAAGTTTGCCTGACCAAATATCACACCTGATATAACTTCATAACCTGATAAATTAATTTAAATTAGATTGTTGTTTGTGCAAGACACTTGCAGAGTTAGAGGTTTGACATTGGTGGCATGTTCAAGATGGTAAATATTAGTCACTTTAACACAGTCATCAGCTTGTGTGTATTAAGACCTTGTCTTCTGATACTGTCACCATATGGGATTATGGCAACCCACCTAGAGGGTTTTAAAGCCCCTGAATTGTATTTGGGTTGAGCGGATCAGAACCGTGATGAATGACCACAGGAAAAGCCTAAACCGTGTGGGAACTAGCTGCATCCTCAGCTTTTAATCAGACAGGAAAACGGACAAGTACCTTTTGTCTTTGACGGAAATACCATTGGGTTGAACATAAATGCTATTTTTCACTGAAACAGCATGTCAAATGTGCATATCTTTAGAGATTCTGTACAGGAAACGTAGGGTGACCACGTCTGATTTTAGACATTTATGTTTGAATTAATATAATGGTTTAGAAAATATATTTCTCACACCCCAGGAGAGATGTAGTCCAATACGGCAAAACACAATGTTTTCTCTTTAGAGATTAAATGTTCTTAATTGCTATCATCCATCAAGCTTAGCGTCCATAAACACAACAAACATTGAAGATTTGAGATAAGGTTTTAAACATTACAATCGATTATGATTTCAATCTTCATGTGCTATCTTTTCTGGTATGATCATTGTAATGTTCTTTTGTATTCCAAAGGTTACAATAATGTTGTGCCTACACATATACAGTATTTATGTTTTTCTTTTAATTAATGCACATAAGGTCCAGAACACCAATACATATTAGAAAATAAAAACATGTATATAATTAGGCTAATGGTATTTGCTGTTTGTAATACTGTTAGGTAAAGTAAGCAATACTGATATTATTCTATTTTATATAAACATTAAGAGTCATTACTCTCGCAGCTGATATGAACCTTATGAATCTATATGGAACAGCACAGCATGCTTTCTTATTTTAGTTTTAACAAAACAGTAATGATGATTATCTCCTACCAATAATGATATATATGATCAAATAGTAATACTTAACAATCCAGCGCATGAATATAGGCCAAAGGTTGCACTGTGAACGCTGGGTCTTTTCAAAGCACAAGGGTGTCATTATCAATCCCTGACAGGCAGGTGGCGCTGTGAGCAAAGTTAAGCTCATAGGAAAAGCTCAGCGTTGGGGGTTGGGAGGGGGGAGGGAGGGAAGAGCGTAAACAGTTTTGTTTGTCAGTTAAAACTGATAACATGCACATTGCTGTTCCCAAACATTGGTGATCTGTGCTAAAATTACCAGCAACAACCACCCATGTCAAACCAATGCCTCCTCCCAGTACAGCTGGTATAACCAGGGGCAAACAACCTCCTCCTAATTTACGTTACTGCCACATGTCTGGATGTTTCGGCACGTGTTAGAAGGAGGTCCTCCATGTTGGTGAGTGACAATGCAGCAATGCTGAAAACGACCATAATCTAAGTGCTGTGTGTTTGCGTGGGGCAATGGCCTGTACATATACAGCCTGTCATTTTTTTCAATTACTTTAGCCGTGGTTAAATGTTCATTTTCAGCGGTCTGTCTGGAGCAAAAGAACCACTGAGGCCCATTAGGTTTCACCCACAGCTTCACACTCATTAGTTTCCCAAGTTGGACAAGACTGAGAGGGTTGGGCTTGCCTTTCTAAAGAGGTCAGGGTGGAGTCAGCCGAGCTATAGCGCTTGGTGCCGTGAGAGGGGAAATTGTTATGGACTTTCCAGCCGGGCCTCGTGTATCCCAGCTGTTGTACAACAGTGAGACTGGTATGAAGACTCGTGTGACCTTTAGGGCAAAGCAACACACAGTCCTAATTGACCTTATCATTCTAGCTCTCTGCCCATCTCTTTCCCGCTTTCATTATCTCCCTATGAATACTGTTCTAGAGTGGACCTTTTAAAGGATAAGTGCATTTATAATGTTATTATTCTGACCTAATTAAGATGTTATTTTCTGTTATTTATAATGCGGTGTAGCGCAACCTCACTGATAGCATTTGCATTGAGAAACGTAACACTGGCGATGCCACTCACAAAGATTTTAAACTGAAAGTGTTAAAGCTTTCAAAAGACAAGATACATTTTCTAATATCAGTGTAAATTGTGTCTAGATTAGATTAAAACAGATTGCCAGCATTAATTATAGTATAGGTTACTTCTTGTACATCCCGTTGAACACTTCCTGTTTCTTTTTTTTGCAAGTTAAAAATGGATTTCTAAGACTGAAACAGTTGCTTATTTAGGTGAATTATAAGCCTAGTGGAAATCAGTAAAGTTGCTCAAAATGAAAGATACAGTATATCAGTGTGGTTGGGCCTTTTAATTGTCTCTCTCCCGCTAGCCGTGAAAACCTGAGTATGTGGACACTTTAAAAAAAAACATCTAGACACATCTTTTTAAACAAGCCTTTTATTAGTAATGCCATTGTTTTCTCTTACTGTACTGCATCTACGGTACTTTCTGTTTTATTTAATGTCCTTGTTCTATGTAGTATTTTCATGTGTATTGCACCTTTTTTATGTTTTATTACAATTTTCTATGTTTATACGTTGTTGACATTGCTTTATACTGCACTTTGTGACTGCTGTCTGTGTAAGGTGCTATACAAATACGTTTTACTTACTTGTTTGGAACCAAACATTTAATAAGGTCTTAGTTGAAAACCCCAACCTGCCCCTAACAGTACAGAGATGGTTTCCCATTGCTTATATTGTGCATTTAAAATGGGTTTTAAGCACAATTCAGTTCAATTTAATCTCGAGACAATCAGACGTGCACATTTACTCTATTGCTAATAGGTACTGCAGAAGCTTTTATCCTTCCCGTTGTATCTGCCAGAATGCTTTCAGAGCTGTAGGCATCATTAACCAATGTCCTCTCTTTGCATCGACCTGAGGGATCCTGTCTTGATTTTGCTCAGCACTGGCTCCGCCAGCTAAATAGAGGTTACGGGGAGATGGCATCCATTACTGAGGGATTCAATTCAAATGTCACTCGTTTCTGCTTGGCACAGTTTTGTTTGTCCCTAATGTTTGCTAAGGGTGTGGGGGAGGGTGGCTGTTGGTAGCTAAACAATGCTTAAAAAAAAGTTTTGCTAGTAGAAGAGGGGCTGTTTTTTAATAAATGTTTTAATTTTATAAACCGAGCACACCGGCACAGATGGAATACAAGTTTACATCGTTGCAAGTGCTCACCCGTCACCTTTAACCGCCGTTATCATCCTGAGCTCTAGAACAAAACTCGTCTAGTCTCAACCTCTTCCGTCCATTAGCACTACTGTACGTCACATAAGCAACTCTGTGCCTAATGTCTGATACATGTACCCTAGCCTCAGCCTCTTCCGTCCATTAGCACTACGTCACATAAGCAACTCTGTGCTGAACATCTGATACAGAGGGCCCGATCTTACAACCGCCGCAATGCGCGGAAGCAAGAGTCTTTGCTTGTTTCAGGCAGAGGCAGGTGTCATTTTCCTGTCCAGCACCCACGTTGCTTAAATAGCAAATGCACTTGCCCCAATTTGATCATTGTGCGTGTGTTGGTCTAAACATGAGGTGTGCTCTGGCGCATTGCTATCTTGAGACAGCAGAAAGTGGTATATTGATATGGTATTGCGTATACTCTGTTTGTTACACATACAGCGATGTGCAGGAGCGCACAAAAATGCGCCTGGATTTTTAAGGGGAATGGGAAATGACACTTGGATTGGTTTATCTTATGATACGCCCAAAACACACCCATGAATAATGACGAGAGTAAGTACAACCCCTATGAACCATGCACCTGGCTCATTGGCCCTTTATCTGCAGGTAAAATAGCAAACGTGAATTTTGGCATGCCCTAAATGCAATATGTGCCCTGTACTTTAGATTGGGCGCTTTGATTGTTAAAATAGGGCCCATAGTCGCAACGTCTGATACATAGATCTGTTAAAGTTCAACACAGACTTTAGGGAATTGACTCTGATGATTTCAATTGGCTGTTAACATTGTCACTCACAAGTACTGTATGTATCTGTATTTTCTGGTGCGACGCTAGTTCAGTGCTTTATTGCTTCAGTACTAATTTAAATGTTATATTTGTTTTAAGCAGTAACCATAGCCACAAATTAAACAGATTTACCTGTAAAGACCTGTAAAGTCCAGAGTCCTGTCGTTGTTTACCAACAAATTCCTCATTGTAAGACATCCCGGATTTTAGGTAAGTAAAGGCTGGCTCTGCGAGACTATTCATCATCCAGCCACCACTCAGTATGGCCAAGTCAGAGCCATGTAGAGAGAGAAAGAGAGTTGTGCCATCTCCTTTCACTCCAATGAGCCATGTTTTCACAGCAATGGCGGAACATGGAGCCTCAAAATAGCCTAAATACTAAAAGTACACTATACATTTTATTTTAAATGTAAATTGGTGCATTTATTGACTACTAATTATTCAAAAATGAAGATTTATATTCAAAATTCCCACCAAGCACTTCCGGGAACTATTTTGCCATAGGATTTGCCGCTCCATGAAGTGACCGTTGACAATTTCGAACTTCCTTTGGCCTAACTCTGTTCTTTCCATGGCTCTGGGCCAAGTGTAAATGGCAGCACAACCTTCGGAGTGGGCGGGGCAACTACATACTGTAGGTCTGCCTAGGCCCTTTCACTCCAGAATAGACTTGACTTTCTACCACTAGATGTCACTGTGTCCCAGATACTCTGTGGGCCACTCACACACACGCACACACGCACTCACCCTCGCTAACATGCAAGCTGCCGCCCAGCTATTTCTGCAAGTGTGATGTCATTCTCTGCTCAGGAGATCTCTGCTGCTTACACTATATCTTTACATCATTGTTTGCTGCTATTGTAATGTGCAAAATCTCATATAGAGCATCTTTTAAAGGATCAGTCCATAATGTTCTTGTGAAATATTCCTTTTCACTTTCTTGCTGTAGGATTCATCCGGGGACTAACCGAAACCACGTGTGATATAGAAGTTAGGTCTGCCCGACATCAGTGGCACACACTTGTGTGTGTTTAATTCAGTCTTGTCGTCCCTCTAACCCAGCCGAACAGGTCCTTTGTACTTGTCACATCAGCTTAGACACCTAATTTTCTTTCTCTTTTAACAATTCAGCCAGCCTTCTAATCTAACTATACTCTTAATGTGGTGTGCTGTTATACCTACAGATTTATAGCCAAATAAATAAAGTTGAGGTACAGGCATGTTTTACTTAGTATATTGTATAAGTATATTGAGTGTATTGCTCTAACAGAATTAAGGACAAGATAGGTAAAATCCCTTCATTATTTCATATGTCTGGCTACATTTCTTCGGAGCATCGTTTCGGAGGTGAGAAGAGAAGCCTTTAGAAAGTAGTCACTTTCACATATTTATATGTCCATTAAATATATTACAAAAACATGTAATATAAGCTTGGATTTCAGGCTTTCTCTGCAAGAGCAAATATATGCAAGATGAAATACTGTATGTCAGAGGTCTCCAACAGGGGGTCCGGGAGCCCTAGGGGGTCCTCAAAGGTACTGCAGGGGGTCCTCCAAATGATTTGATCCCAAACTTATTTTCGTCCAAAAATGTAAATGTCAGAAAATATTAATTAACATAAAGACAACTTATGCTATGAATGTATAAATCTGTCCAGTACTTGAATGACGTAAATGACTTAATTTTAAACATGGCTGCCCTACACATTATTGTTGGTCCGGCAACTAAATATTTTACATCATATGTGATATGGGGTCCCTATGCCCAGTTTCTATCAACCAAGGTGTCCTGGGCCCTCTGCTCTGTTAAAATAGAATATCAAGACTCCAGAGTAAAGTAAGGAATAAACAAACTGTAAAAGGATAAATTATTAATAAAATATTGAAACTTCAGACAGATTGAGTTGTGCCAGTAGCCCAGTACCACAGTGAAACAGTTAAAAACACAGAAATCAAAATGACCTGTCAGACATTCAGCAAAACTAATATTTTCGCTGTTAGCCCTGCAAGGAATATGAGAAAAGTATTAACGCTGAGAAACAAAAAGGAACCAGATCACTATATAACTATTGTAACATAAGACATACAGTATGAATGATTTGTACCCGACTCTAGCCACAGAGAAAGTCATTATGTGGGTTTTGGATAAGGTTCCCCATGACCGCATATTTATTATCTATCTAAATAGAATCACTTACATCTGATGCTCGCTCTGATAGCTAGTCACCACAAACATCAGTTCCCTACAGTGCCTCCATTTGCCATTTTACACAAGGCAAAGTATTACAGGCAGCTATAGCAGTGTTGCCATTTGCTGTTAGCCTGATGGTCTTCTTCTAAAGTAGTATACAGGAGTTTTTCTTTTTTCTGCTCTGGAGTTGAGGCCTGTTCAGCATCTTAGAGATATGTAGAGAAATAACTATAAGGTGAAAGTCAACTATGAAAGACAAGCCGGTATATCTTTTTTAGGACAAACTATGTGGCTGAATTGTTCCTGCGTCCTTGACTGTAATGTATATGGAATGTACTGTTTTTTCACTTATTTTTAGCATTGTGTAATTTATCTGTATGAATTATTCTATATGCCCTTGTTCACCCATTAAGGCTTACAGCAATAAATATGTATGTGTTACAACTGCAGCACAATGCCTATTAATATAGCCACCATATGTGGTGCGCTAAAGCATGTATGCACATAGGTATTGGCCCATTTGTCAAGCTAGTCGAGCTAATTATCTCACACCATGCAATATTGTTTTCAACTCATGCATTTCATTTCGTAGCGTTAAAATATACGTGGTCAAACCAGTAAAAAAGAAAAGAGAGGTCTCCATGAGCATGAATTCATTAGGACATTTTGGGACTGGATGTTGCATTAGAACTCCACGGGGATATATGCGTGCTACACCTCTTTTGGTTTGTCATTCATCTTCCTGCACGAGGGAGGGGAAATGCACAGTGTGTAGTGAGGCCTTTAGCCAACTTGGCAGGTTAATGAAGGTAATTTGATTTCATACATAATGGCTGCCCGTGCTATGCAGGGCTTAATTGCGCTTGGGGTCTCTGGCTCATCTCAAGGCACCAACCAAGCCCTTGTGTTCTTCCTCAAGGTTGTGCAGAGGCAAACAAGTTCCTGATTCGAGGGAGATGGAACAGATATCTGTTTCATCTGCTAATAACTTATCTTATTTCCCAGTCAGCTGTGAGTTCTGCTGGCACAGCGTGGCAGCGCGTACTTGATTGAAACAAATCACTGGAGTTCAATGCGGTGGTACAAACACCGCAGCAAGCCTGTACAGCCCTGGAATAACTGAATGCAAAAGTTGTTCACTTTGTCTGAACAGTGTTTGTAGATTTATCACAACTTATAAAAATGTCATTAGCACTATGGGCCCAAAGTGTATAATCTAAAATGCATGAACACTAACTGCATAGGGTGTGTCCAAATCCACTTTTGCTAGTTTAAAGGTGAACACAACGGTTGTTGTGTTTCAGAAGGTATGTACTCCCTTCATTATTCTTGTGTAGGGACTGGACGATATTATCGATATTATCGATATTATCAATAATCATATCGTGGTGAATCCATTCAGTCCACAAGTTTTCATATAGTCTCATACCTACTTGTGTCTTTTGGGTGTAACATAAAATATACAAGAGTGTCATCTCCCATTCTCTTTAAAAATAATCCATAAAATATGTTGAAGTAGGAGACACACTTATACACGTATATACTACACTTATAAACGCAACACTTTTGTTTTTGCCCCCATTCATCATGAGCTGAACTCAAATATCTAATACTTTATGTTCAGAAAATACCTATTTCTCTTAAATATTGTTCACAAATCTGTCTAAATCTGCGTTGTGAGCACTTTGCTGAGATAATCCATCCACCTCACAGGTGTGGCACATCAAGATGCAGATCAGATCGCATGAGTATTGCACAGGTGTGCCTTAGGCTGGCCACAATAAAAGGCCACTTGAAAATGTGCAGTTTCACTGTATTTGGGGGGCAGGGGCGGGCTCCGGGGGGTCCCTGTAAGCATGTCATTACTATCAGGAAGTGGGGTAGTAGATTATAATTGGTTCCAAGCATTGTCACTCAAATGTTTGTATGTGTAAATCCGGGTCTGATTCTGGTGCTTAATTTCAGTCTTTGTGTTTCTTTTAAGCAGTAGCCAGATAATATTTACCATATTTGTATTTATATTTATACTTGTGTCATTTAGTTTACCAAACAATTCCTTCATTATAAGTGTAAAGTCCGACATGGTCAATGAGTTATGTAGATGGTTATCGTACATGTCAATCAAAATACCTCTGCTGTTAAGTTTCCGGGTTTGTACGCTGTTGGCTATTGTTGTGTTCCTGACGTTTAGGACAGCTCTATAACAACAGGCCTATGTATTATCTTAAATATTTCATTATACTCCGGTGAGATGAAGATTCCAATGGTTTCGTGGCACATGTGATTGCCATTTTATTCTACATACAATGTAGGTCGCCTTGCCGTGAAGGTTGCCATAGTTAACGATAAGGTCAGTGTTTTCTCAGATGCATCTGCGGCAGGAGGTGTCAGTAGAAAGTCCCGAAAACTAACATTATTATTAAAGAGTGAGTCAGCAATTCTGGGTAAAACATGCTTATTTGACCTCATCATCCAAACAAATACACCTTTCTCGTCTTCAGTGTTACCTCTGAAGCTCCGGCCCCCCCTTCCCCACACTGGATGCATGGTGGCGCGGTCCACTAGCCTAACTTCCCAGATTTGTTATCCAGAACCATCTGGGAAGCTGTCCATCGAAACTGTTTGGAATAGGGCAGGTACTTTTTCAAGCTTGGCAGGTGATTGGATGAACCATGAGACTATCATTGTCTCTGATGGCAAGCGTAACACTTAAACCAGAGCCATGGAAATAACAGTTACGCCAATAGAAGTTCAACATTTTCAACGGTCACATGGTTCATGGAGAGGCAAAACATATGGCGCAATAGTTCCAGCAAGTGCATAGTGGCCAGTTTGAATATATACTGTATATACACACACACATACAGATATTTAACCGATTTCCAATTTTAGAATTTAGGCTAACTTCCGGGAAAAAATGTTGAGGCTCCACGATGCGCCATTGCTGTGAAAGGAGTGAAAAGGGATGGCGCGACTCTCTCTCTACATGGCTCTCACACCTAAACAACGCCCATAGCTGCCAGTATGACACTGATTGGTCCCAAGTTAGCCAAGCCACTTGCAGCGAAGTCAAACTGCAGCTTGCGAAATCGGTATATCACATGACTAGTGGCCTGCATCACTTCGTCTGCTTTGCATTTACAGAGCCATATCTTTGTAGGGAATACCAGATATTTTTCTGCGCATACAGAATAGACAGCTTTACTTTAGTTGAAAAAAGTGTATTGGATTAGAATTGCTTACTACATCTTTAAGTCACAGTGTATGTTCTAGTGTTACAAGTTTAAAGCAAGTGGTATTATTAGGCTAGTGAAAAGATTAATGGCACTGTACGTGAAGCTCTCACTTGCCCTTATGAATGACATTGATTTGTCTATGATCTTTGAATCCAAGTTGATGGAATCTAGAATTCAATGTATGAACATTTAATATGTTCATTTTAAATACATTGCAAAAGAAGGTACAGTATGGTGTATGAATCACAAGATAAGAAAAAAATCTTATTTCTTTCCCCTTTATCTAAAATTTGATCCTAATCATCACTGAGGTTGAAGCTATTTCTATAAGACCTCTTCAGTTGATCAGTATCTACAAAGCTGTTTTAGATATTATACTAGATATTATAGGGCATATTCCTTTACAGTGCAATCTAAATTGATCTTGTTTCAAAGCCTCAAGGAAAGTCTGTGATGAGCCCGAGTAAATTACCCTTATATTTATCTACCTCTGCAGGGCCGTCTCAAAATAGATGATAAAAACATTGAAAATCGAATGCAAATGAATATAATTGTATCACAATTAGATGCACACTGATGTTAAGAAACTACACTGTAGATATAGTCCTTTCAACCGAGAGACTTGGATTGAATAGGAAAGCCAATGTTTTGAAACAGAGCATCTAAATATCACTTTGGGTATGCGTTTAGTACGGCTGTTGTTTCATTATGTTTTTTACGTCCAACTATTTGAACATGCAGAATACTGTGTGTTTTTATATTGGAACACAGTGCATGTTTGTGGTCTGTCACTCCCATGCAATGCAACAAATGTACATTGCACCAAGCAGGACTACTACAGCTGTGGTTCTCGGAAGACGTGTGTAACTTTGAGATGTGCGAGTGATTGAGTGGTGGGAGAATCAAATCCTTTGACCAGGAAGTGAGTGTACAAGAATCCCTAAATGAACTTTTGCAAGCTTCATATCAATAATAATGTCAACTGCATTTTTCACAGTGAAACAACATGACATGACATTCTGTATATTTAAAACGTCCAATACATTTAGGTTCAATTGTGACTCTGTCATGCAATCAGGTTAAGTAAAGGCCGAGAAGAGAGAGAGGCTTTGTACGCCGATGCAATGTTTTCAGTGCACAGCCATTGAAATGGCCTGGCCCTATAGTATAACACCTTTGCTGATTCAACCACTTGTAAGTTTGCTTTGAGGTTCTGGTTCCGTTATCCACATATACTAATGTTCACTCACGGCTTATCGTAAAATAGTCATTGGGTTCATAATCTAACATTGCAAAGTGGATAAGCAGACGTACCATAATATCATGCTGAAAGCCTACAGTTTCTAAAGTTCTGGAGAAAGAATGTGTTTAAATAGAGATAATACTAATTTCTATTGTTCCTGTCAATCATTTGAAGAGGTACATGCCAAAACAATTAGTCTAATTCAGTGGCAGTTTTCGCAAGATCATCTCAAATGAATGCAGGTACTGTAAGCCTGGGAAAAATAATTTATAGCTCTGGGAGCGTAGGAGTGCATCTTTGCTTGTAACATTAGATAACTGTGGCATAGCAATATTACTCCCAGTGTTGCTTGTGCAAAGCGAGGTTGGCAAAGTTTTAATGGCTTTCAGAGTGTTGAGTGGTTTGTTGGAATGAAAGAGATTCTCTGCTTTTAGTGGAATATCAACAACTAGAATATATAGCCTGATGGAGGTAGACGGAGATCGTTGCCGTGCCCTTGGCCCATTTCCAATGTAATAACGGTCCTCGGCTTGAAGAATTTCTTTCCTTGTTTATAAAAGCATGCTTCTTGCTACAATTTACTGTTGTTAGAGGTATTCCAATGGCCCAATACAGTATACACCCCATCTTGTTACTGTACCTCCATCTTGTTAGAGGAGATAGGGCTGATGGGGCCCTTTAGCAAGGCATTTTTTCAAAACATTTTTACCAAAAAAATTACGTTTGTTTGAGCACAAGATGTAATCAATATAGAGGGGTTTCAGAAAGATGTAGCAATGTTCCCTAAGTCTTATTAGGAGCACCTTAAGATCGTAAAGCCAGACTTTTAACTGCATTGCTTGAAATCACATAGTAATAATTCAGCACACTTGCATTGTGTAATATTTAGTTGGAGCATAATAACAGGACATGACACATTTAGTTTTTAACAGCAGTGGTTGTTCCACCCAAGAGAATAGGCCAAACTGAACACAATACCAGTGCCCTCTATTAGTCCAAACACATATGAAACACTTGCCAAAGGGTTAAGGCCTGTGTGTGTGTTCTGTACATTTCAGTCATAATTTTTCTGTCTATATATTTATTTGTTTGAAAAATCCTTGGTGGGGCTGCATTTTGTCTAGGCAGTAATGTCAGTCTGAACGCTTATCAGATACAGAAACTTTACTTTCATAAGGTCATGGTTGTTTGGCTCCATAATCTTCCATAAAGGAGAGCCAAAGTCCACTTCTGAAAATGACTCATTAAGATTTTGATCAATCTTGTGGTTTCGTTGAGGCAGAGTTAGGAAATGCCATCAGAAAATTGCATTTCTCAATGACATTAGGCGCCCCAGTCGACCATCCAATTCCATGTGTTTCTATTGAAACATTAAGATCTGATATCATTTGGGTCAGAAAACATGCTTTTTTCTCTCTAAGTGAGGCAATTAAATTGCCTTGATGGTCTCAGAGAGCACTTAGCTTAAGAGAATACACTTCTAAATCAAAAAGCTTTCAATCATCACAAATCATATTTGCAGGATATCTGCTCTAGTGTGTAACGTCACGTGTAAAGCTATCGACCACGTGACTGGGTGGGCGATGGTAGCAAATGTTACCAGGCATGTCTTTATGAGCTGTGCATAGCATGGGGCAGCTGCACTGTCAAAACCAACATTTGGAGGCTTTGTTTAGAAGGCACAAAGACAAACATTGAGATATGGATCACACTGCTGCTTGGATCAGAGTGTAACGGTTACAATTATGTGTGTCTTAAAGAAGCACCCCAAAATGTAATAAAGTCTGAAGCTCCCCTTGTGACTGAAACCGGAATTACAAAAACATTTTTTGTTTTTAATTAAATCACGGTGTTGGATGCAGGAATTGCACTGATCAGGCGGTGCTAATTGTCCTTTCCCAAGCCCCACCCCTTTCACTGTCACCTAGTTACTGTAACTAGGAAGGACAAAACACCATAGAAAGCTATTACAGCAAAACAGACTTCAAAAAAAGCTCAACTGTTATTGGAGGAGATGCATAAAGGGGCGGGGCTTGAGAGAGGTCAATCCTGCAGCTAATTCTGCTTCAGTATCTCAACCCTCTGCCACTTTCAACGGATCTCAACGGGCACATATGCGGCGCGTTCTGGCTGGACGACCTCAGCTCCCACTGAGAGCATGGCAGAAATGGAGCGGTGCCAGGCAGTTGTGTTGTCGAGAGGAACAAACAACAACTTGTATGTTCTGAGCATTCTGTCCCGGCTCCCGTAGTAGCTCTTCTTCTTCTCTGATCCCGTAGTAGCTCTTCTTCTTCTCTGATCCCGTAGCAGCTCTTCTTCTTCTCTGATCCTGTAGCAGCTCTTCTTCTTCTCTGATCCCGTAGCAGCTCTTCTTCTTCTCTGCTCCCATAGCAACTCTTCTTCTTCTTCTGTGCTCCGGTAGCAGCTCTTCTTCTTCTCTGATCCCGTAGCAGCTCTTCTTCTTCTGTGCTCCGGTAGCAGCTCTTCTTCTTCTGTGCTCCTGTAGCAGCTCTTCTTCTTCTTCTCTGCTCCGGTAGCAGCTCTTCTTCTTCTGTGCTCCAGTAGCAGCCCTTCTTCTCCGCTCCTCTTTTTAGACTACAGGCTATGAAAACAAATGCTTGCGGTAGCCTAGCAACCAACCATGTTGTTGACCTGCTGCTATCAAACGGCTCAGATCATTAAGTTCGGTCTGAATTTAAAGATTAGATGGTGTTTTTACACCCCTGCGGGAGTCACGTTGTCTAAACAGCAGGTGTACTCATTTATATTAAAATCTACTACTGACCCCCAATAATGTGTAGACAGACCTATTGCAGGGTGAGCATATGATTCATCATTTAGAATTTAGTCAAACAAATATATAAATATTCCTCTGTATGCATCTACTGTATATGAATCTGTTCATGGAAATATGCTTGTAGCCTACTTTCCAATTTGGTTAGGTTACACATCCTTTACAATTCTATTCAAATCTAACATATTCTGACAGCTAATTAAGCAGCTTTTATAACCAGATATACTTAACTCTGTCATGTAAGGATAAATTACTATTTTGCATTTCCCATTTAATCATCTTAATTACAGTGGGCAATTTCTCAGGCTATCTGCAGGGTATGAATAAGTGGATAGGTTATTAGTTGAGAGGATGTATCATATACAGTATATTTTGGACTTAATTCAGGATGGTTTGAAGTGGTAATCTCGTTTGTACTTAGTCCACGTTGCAGGCCTGTGTCACACTCTAAAAGCGTGGATACTAGGATCCATTTAGTTCAAAATAGACCTAAAATATTTTCGCATAGGCCTAATGGTGAACAGCACAACCCCAATGTTGGTGTCAGCACGTTATTCATGTAGTTCTATGGACAGCACTTAGAAAACTGTTGATGCTTCTCACTGGGCTTACGTAGTTCAGAGGGCAACTGTTTAAGACTTCAAAAACATGAAATCAATCTCCATTGTGAATGTGGGAAACTCACAATGTACTGTAGCCATGCATGTCTTCACCAGATGAAAACAAACAGATTGCTAGCATTAGGTCTCTTTTCCTGCTTGCAAATTGTTTTATGAAATATAGCCCGACTATATTGTTTGTTTATTGTATTGTATACTGTTTGTGTAAATTATGTAAACACACACACTACTAATATAGTGAGTTTCCTATTTTGTGAGTGTGTTTCTCAATATCAATGAAAAAAATCAAAAAAATATTGGAATAATTCCGGGTTGGAATAAGTGAACTTGTCCACCACACAACACTATCCCAGCCTTGGTTTCCATTCCAGCATTTCCAAGGTTCTTCTGAGGGAGCACCCTATGGTATTGAAGGGAGAATTCTTTCTTTATCGTCACTGACTCCACCTTTAACAGAAACGTATAGCTGACACAGTCTCACAGCTGTTAATGGCATTGAACAGCTAGCAATCTTTCTTGTTTTAACTACATGTAACTCCCGTTGCTATAGTCTAACCTCACAGCTTCCAATATGCAAGTTTACACATTTTAATGCTTTGGCGAAATGAGTTGGCAGCGGGCCCTCGGTTGACTTAATCTTGACATTCATCCCGTCACTATGCCGACAGCAGCGGAGGAGAGAGATGTGACCACCCCTCTTCAAACGGATCAGAGAGGGGTGTGCCACAATTCTGTGTGTTCACTTGAGGAACCACCAACTTGAAAATACCACATCCCAGCCCACAGTGGGCGGCCGACGTGTAATTGTGTCTTGTCAGACCTCTAAAGTTCCCTGCACAGCTTCGCACCTGACATTCTCTACTAGTGACTTTTCTTCTTCTTTCTCTGGTATTTTGGAAACACTGGCACTGTCTCCCCCCACCCCCACACCCACCCACAAAGCCCCATGGCTGTGTATTTGATTGTTACGTCATTGAAACGCAGCGCATCGAATGATTTATTGGTTTTACTGAAACACATTTAGTAAGAAAAAGTTCTGAATCATATATTAGGACATAAATGTTAACCTTTCTACTATAATATGCAGTTGTAGCACATAACATACGGGAGATTAAAGTAGTACATTTATGATTACTCTATATAATGCACCTGATCATATAATGTCTAAAAGCTAGCATGAGATGTCTGTGATATTTTAAGGCACCACTATTTGAGGAACTATATCAAAATGCAATTTAATAATGTCATAAAAGCCCTTGCCAGCAACAAAGGACACTAAGCTCCAGGCACTTTAATTTATTATCAGCTATTCTCAAAAGCAAAATTGTGGAGTCTACTGTAAATATCCACATATCTCAAAGCATGATACATATTTAAAATATATGTTTGTACCTAATGCATGATGATTTACCTTAATTTATGAGATAATAATCTCTACTAGGCCATTGTTTCAGAAATTTGTTCAACCTTTGTGACTTCTGCTTCTCAATAACCATTCTTAGTTCCAGCGAAGATAATCTATATTGTGTGTGAAAAGTTAAATTGTTTTATTTAACATACATTTCCATTTTTAATCCAGAATAGAAATATATATTAAACACTCCAAACACATAATAAAGTATTTACTGAGATTAGAAATAAAAGCCATTTTTTAGTGATCGCGCCCAAAATATTGTCTGAATGTGTCATCAAAATGTGTCAATTATTTTATTTGACCCTATTATGTAAATAGGTCTCGACTCCGAATGTGACGGTTGCTCACAAACTGGAAAAATAACAACACAGACTTTCCAAATACCACAAAACGTTGTTTAAGTTAGTTGCAAATAAGATGCTTTCAAGGCTGGAGTCCATTGAGAGACTGCCACCACAGCAGGTGATTGTACTATCTGCTTGTATAGGTGGATTCTACACAGGTGCTGTGTTTATGTAGTGGAGGAAATTCAGACCACACTGTGTGTTTTACATTTAAATGTAAGAAAGGAAATTATTTATGCTACAAAACATTTATGTCAGATTGTTTTGGGTGAAAAGGCCATTAGTTTTTTTTCCCCATAAATGTTGTGGTCTGTATAATCAAAGTATTATCAGGGAGATCATGTGGGTAATATACAGTTGTACTTTTTCCACTACTGGCAAGCTTGGTATTTCAGTTGTCTCACTTAGCTGTGCCCACTCCCTTCCCCAATACCTCTCTCTCTCTCTCTCTTTGTACTGACCAATATATTCTAGACCTACAACAAACTAGACCATAACACATTAATATACAGGGGACTGGGGTGAAACTAATTAACGTTTATACAGTATGCTCTTGGCACTAGTATCTTCCTCAAACAACAAGGCATTGTTTTAGAAGGTTTTGGAAAGTAGCTGGATGTGTTATGTTATGCCCAAATGTAAAAAAGAAACAAAAAAACCTATTGGCTTTTTGTAAGATCCACGTAACATGCGTACAGTAGCCTTTCTTGCATGCATGCTAATGTAAGACTATCGTATGTATGTATTTATGTATGTATGTTCACTATTAAACTGATTTGACAAATGCGCGGGATTGTTGTGGGTGGACAAGGAATGCAAATCATTTTTGTAATCTTTATTTAGGCTGTATGAGAGGGCCTATCATTTTTACAAATGTTAATAGCTACAGTAAATAAATAAATATATAGGCCTTTATTACTTGACAGAACACCAGGCATTTTCTTGCGATTGAGATTGTGAGTGGAGGTGCAGTGCTTATAGCTAACATCAGTTAAGCACTACAGCCCCCTTACAAAGGTATCCAGAATTATCTATGCCCAGTCATCAACAACACAATGGATGCTGTATAGCTTTCTCAAAGTGCAAGACAAGATACATGTAGAAATGTGACTAATATTTTGTGGGCGAAGCTACAATATGAGATGCTGTACATTTATATGACAACATGCACCAGCAGCACGGCAAGCAGCTAACTGACATGAAGGCATCTCTTCGAAGATGATAATTACAATGATAGAGATGACGACGGCCAGCGTCGACAGTCGCTTTGCATTAGTCAAAATCACCTTCCAACACGTCTGCTCCTGTTTTTTTTTTAGACCTCTCCCAAAAGGAATGAATGATACTTACATTAGGCCTTAAGAAAATCGCAGCATAAATGCAGTGCTTAAG
The DNA here is from genome assembly GCA_025399855.1 of Forbesichthys papilliferus. NCBI lineage: Eukaryota > Metazoa > Chordata > Actinopteri > Percopsiformes > Amblyopsidae > Forbesichthys > Forbesichthys papilliferus. Next base: position 681,254 of record JAODOY010000019.1, on the reverse strand, counting down.
GGTTACTAAGGAGTGGTACACATTGTGAGGAGACAGCGACAGCTTCTATTTTTCCCCAGTAAGCTTAGAAATAAATATCCCATGGCTCTGTTTGGCGTTCTCACGAGCAACAGTATTTGAATGGAATGGAAAAGCCACTTAGGAGGTAGTTTAGCAACTTCTAAGAGCTATATTTTCTAAGCATAAACCGAGGTCTAACAAATTGCTTTTACCTTTTAGACAGTAGGTGTTGACTGGTCTTGACTGGTCTGTGTATTTATTGTGTGTGTGTAAACATTTACACGTTCTATAATGACTTCATCAAAAATTGCTGTTACTATGAGATGTGAGAAAAGCAACCAGAGATGTTTAGAAAGGGTGTCCAGCCACGCGCTCTGAGTTTCAATCCAAAAATGTTTTTTGCAAGTTTGGCTACAACCATGACAATAATTATTATTCTAAAGTTCCCCTTTAACAATATCGATTAACAGTCAATGTTACTTTTAACTGACATTACTAAACAAATCACTTACCTCTGATCACACAGCAGACATTTCAGGAAAAAATGTAATCGCTGTAATCACTTGAAACCCCATCCTTGCGAATGCGCTGTATGTTACCGAGAAGATTGAAGATTAGCATATGACATGACGGATTACATTAAATCATGTCTGCGCAGCACTTTATGACATTAGCCTCTTAGCCCAGGCATACGGATGCATGCAAATGTTCCTGAAAACCCTCTTATTTAAATCTGCTGCATGACATGGCACCTTTGATATGATTATTAGTCGTCTAAGTGACTTGACTTCACCCTCATCAGATAGGAGACGTTATTGAAGGTGAGGAATGATAGTGTCCTTGAACGTGGGCGGACGCTCACAATATGCTAAAGCAGAGAAAGAGACAAGTGTTAATTGCACCATCACTGTGAATTACTTTGTTTATTTCACTCTGTTAGCTGAATTTAAATGTCCTATTTATTTGGATAGCCATGCAGGGTTGAATCAACTTTTAATTTCAAGTAAATGTTAACAGTTATGACCGCAGGGTAGTTAAATAAAATTCAATTGAACTACATTTGTTTACAGTGTACAGTCATAGATCTACATGAGTTCAGATGCAAAATCCTTTAACCATCTGATGTTTTTATTTTTTTATTTATTTATTGGCCATATTTAAATATTCTGTTCTCTTGCTCGGGGTCCCGTGCGGCCGGCAGGTGGATCCTAAGGGCTGGGGCGTCTGGCGAAACAATGTTTTTTAAAATAAAAGTTAAAAAAAAATAAAATGTTTAACATTAAAAAAAAAATAATAATAATTAAATAAAAAAATTCTGTTACGCTTTTGGAGGATACTTCTTTTTATTCAGTGACACAGCCTTTTCATTGTAATAAAGGTGAAATGAGAGAACCCAAATATGGACCCAAATATGGAAAGCAATTTGCCAATTGCTACTTTTTTTCAGATGGACTAAAGGCTATTGTCATTACAACGATAAACCAAACATGACGTTCTTCATCAAGAAAGTTTTTCTTTCTTTCTTCAAACACCAAAGATAGAAGATGGAAGAAGAAATTTGAGCTCACAGTAGATGTTCTTTTCATGTTGTCCAACTCATTACTAACAGAAGTCAGTCTGTCACAGTCCTGTAGCTGGTAACCAGATGGCTATTCAAGCTGTGTAACGGCTGAATCATCATAACCAACCGCATATAATCTGCTGTGCCTTTTGCTTCATATTTACAAATGCAGATGGTTAAAAATACAAGTCACTTAATAACAAACACGCCATTTCAACTCCACTCTCTAGTCTTTACATTTACATGTGAGTCCTTTAGCGGTACGTTTGTCAGTATCTGAAGCAGCCATACTGTACATGGCAATAGAAAATCACCAGTCACTAGAGCTACAGTATGTTGCTAAATACAGTACATCGACTACAGTGCAGAAATTGAGCTACGCCTTCTGGAGCGATACAGAAATTATGAAATATTATCCAGTCTAATAAAACTCAGCAGTCTGGATATTTTTGTCTAATTCCAATTGTCAGTCACATTCACTATTTGCACATAGCGATACCCACATTCTGCTACTCTTCGGGGAGGTGGGGATTGCAGATACTTCTCTCTAATTATTCCCTGTGTCATTGGAGAAGCCCCCTACACCACTCGAGTGTCTTGTCTGTGCTCTGTTGTCTTTAATCTTAATTATAAAGCCATCATTACAGCATGAACCCTGGGCTGCCAACTGCGGAGCCCAGGGCTCATCTGCTCAGAATCAATCAACCCAAGTTCTGCACTAGACGACGTTTTTTTTTCTACTTATTTCAATTAGGCCACTCCAATTCCCCCCTTTTTTTCTCATTTTCATAATTATGCGTCCTCCCTTCTCTAATGGAGTGAAAACATTTTTATCTCCTGAAACTTTAAATGGCCAATTCGTAATATTTGATCCATGCTGCAACATTTGATCTTGACCTTGAATGCTGCAACAAGGTCGCAGTGGCTGGTCCATTAGAGGGGTGGGTCAGTCTGTGCAACTGCAGCAAACCATAAGAAAGGCGATACGTTGGAAGCACTACTGTCTCAATGTTTATGTTTAAAACATAACTGCATAAAGGGCAGGGCAGGTGCGGGGAACGGTGTGAAGAGCCTGGGAGCTTTATTTGGGTGGGGGTGGGAGCTAGAGACAGCACCAACCAATTAGCACTAAGAGATTTAGAAGGGGCGTGGGCCATGACTGGACACAAATCAAAGACTGTGCCTTTAATGCAGGAACAGGAGATGAACAAAAGCATCTAGTTATTTTATTTGTTAGCGAGGGCAATACGTTTAAATGGGCTTTTATACTGCATGCATGCACCTTAATCATGATGTGTTTTTTTTCTCTACACCGAGAAAAGTCAAGCGAGATGACAAAAAGAAAGTTAGTGCCACCTTTACAGTGAATACTCCCCACCTCGAACAGAGCTGACATCTTAAGGCCATGTCAAACCAAGATCAAAAGCCTGCACATCTCGGTTCAGACTGTGAGTGTGTGTATGTAGGAGGTTACCATAATGGTTTGTTTTATCCTTAAGGCAGCTTTATGTTGAATGTTATGTACCAATTAATTAGGTGTTTTTTTAAAGATGTTGACACCTAGCTGTAAATTATTTAGACTTTAGAAATTATTTATTCTTTTTTGCAAAAATGGTATGCACAATGCTACATTCTGGGAGAAGTATCCACCTTTCTCCACTAATAATCTTTGTTCAACAATTTACAAATTCAGGACAAATAGGTTTTGACAAATACCCTCTGAATTCCTTGATATACTGTAGCTGTTAAAATAAAAACTTATCTTAAAACAACATATTTCCCTGTTTGACATCACTTTGCTTTGCATACCTCATAATCTCTGTATATTGTGAATATAACCAAGTGAGTATAAGACCGGTGCTTATTTTAAGTCCAGAATTCATGTTTAAGCATGCAAACCCTCCCGATTATGTCATGTAGAAACCAAAACTTAAGGTGATAGAATGACAGCCCTCGTTCATTTTAAAATATGCAAAGTCCACGTTAACTGTATTGTACATTATTTATCTTCAAGTGTTTTATCAGCACAAGGCCTGAATGCTTCAAACCGTTTTTCTATCCCATAATATTTAAACATTACATTTAGTTTAGAATCCACTAAATTGGACACTCATGTCTATATGTAATAAAAATGATGTCTAATACTTGTAAATGTTCCCAGTCTGTCCTATATGTTATGTCTTCCTATGGTTGAATGTCTTGATGGCCTCTAGCTCGGCTCCATCCAACTGTATTGCTCTCAGCTCTCAGTTTTTGCTGCTCAATGTTCGCTGCCGTTATAGTCGGAAAATCGTGATGTCGTGATATTGAGGGTGGACCAATCAATGACCAATAGGGATGGCTATGTGTGATGTGTCATTGAAGTGAACGGTTTGTTTCAAATTTGTGATGGAGGGTGATGAAGCGATACAGTTGTAGCTGTTGTAGCAGATAAAAGGCTGACCAATTGTTTACAAATGTAATTGTAACTGCACCCCAGCGCTGAGCCTGACTCGGCTGAGAGGGGGACCTCCATTAACATTAACATTTGAATTTGATGACGTAAGAGCGTACTAAGTGTACCGTTGTAAATCAGCCAGGTCCTGGGGTGATTTTTTACAGATATGACGTGTAGTTTGTGAGCGGTGGGTGAGTGTCCAGGTGAGGGAGGTGTTGATTGCAACCTCCTGTTTATAACCAAAACAGCGTTGTTTCTCCAACTGTCGCCCTGTTATTAGCATCAGTCATCGCTAACCTATTAGTAACACTAAACATTAGGGCATGTTGGCATGCTTCAGTAAGCATTGCAAAGTCGCTCATTGGAGGTTTGCTTGTAGATGGCAATCTGACTTTTAAAAGGGGTAGTGTGAATGTATTAGCCAGAGCAAACAAAATAGAGGTTTCTTCTGTGACACATGAATACTATACAGGTCATGGGTGTTCACTGGCTAATGGTGTGCTTCAGATTTGTGTCCAAACTGCTAGCCTCGTGAGACCATCCCGATCTCACAAGCGTCAGTTTATTAACTTACAGCTGCGAGAATCCGTCTGGAGAGTTGTGTCCAAGCAACAACTGTTCTGACCGGCTAAAGTTAAAGTCATAAATGCAGCAGTTGCATTGGTTTTAGGCTTATTAGAATTCATTAGAAAAGCAAAGACCGTCTGTTGCTGTCTGTAACAACAGGCTTCGCTGGTTCACAGGTTCATCCAATCACCTGCAAAGTAGGGATAGTTCCAACCGTTTCAATGGACTGCTCCACAGATGGTTGTCTGCATAGAACTATATATGGTTATGTGCAACAACCATCTGTATGTATGTCTGCATGTAAGGTTAGGGTGCTTCTACCTTTAGTGAAAAGTAGTTCTTCTCAACCAAGGGATTTCATTAGGCACTAGCTTCAATCTAACTTCTCGCTGAGTAGAAGCTAGCACAATGCAAAGGTGTTTGTCACTCGTTTAGTAAAACAATCGGCTAGCTGAGGTTTCTCTCAAGATAACCACATCAGCGTCTGTTGAGCTGGCTGGCTTTATTCAACATTCTGACTGGGTATGATAAAGATAAAGATAAAGATCCTACCTAGTTACAGTAACTAGGTAGGACAAGTGAAAGGGGGCGGGGCTTTGGAAAGGTGAATTGAGGGGTTCCACACTGATTTGTGCTTCAATTAAATTGAAGCACAAATCCTTGTGGTTTTACGAGGCTAGGATTTCATGGAGTCTAGGCAAAATGCTAATTATGCTCAGTTATTATGATGGGCACATATAAGAAACTATTACCGTAATTATTATAAAATTCCAACCACATTTTGTACAAAGCGTTTAGTTCGAGGTGAACTAATACAAATAAGGTTATGCAATATGGTGTTATTCATAACACCCACACAATAGCAATAGAGTTAAGGTCTCCAAATACAAGACAATGTATTGCAAAGTAACACTGTGAGGTCATAAACAAGCATCTTTGAAGGCTTGTAAGGCACTTAGTATTAATTTTTTTGTCATGGGCTCATGGTTTCCCATGCTGATGTGGACTTTATTTACACAGCGGGAGATTTCAGAGCGAGTAGGGAAAAGCTTTTACTGTGGTTTACATTGGCCATGTATCACTGGTGTTACTAAAAACTAAAGAGCTGTTCTTGCTTTTTAGCACTCAGCCGATCCCCAACACCATTTCTTTATTCACTAACAACCGTCACAAATTGGTATGGTCTGGTATGTGACTGCTAATTCATCCTTTCAATGTATGATATCCTGTCATCAACTCATTTGTCTTGGAGTGTTTCTAATCTGAGATAATCCCAGACAAATCCTTTGATTGTGTGTTTGGACCTGCTCCATCTCTAAAGAAGCAATTTAATGGGCTCCGTGGCACTTGGTGGAAAGTCATTTATCTAGTGCAATGGATGTGGATGCTTGTTTTAATATAGGCTTGTCATGAATGTTAAGACACGCCATTTAATTAGGCAATGGAGGCACATCTCTTACTACAGTGGGGGTTTTACTGTGGTTGGCAATACTTGTGCGTCTAGGAAATACTCGAGTGGGCGTTTGACTCACAGCCAAAAGGTTGTGTGTATGAATCCTGGCACAAGCCCGCTGCCCACCTGTAAGATACAGTACATTGACTAAGATGATTCACCATTTCTTAAAGCACATTTTCCAAAAATAAAAAAATATGTATTACAGTTGCCTGAATTCATCTCACTTGCTTTACTCAAAGCTGACTGAAACATTTTATACCTTGACATATTTATTTCTGTGTTAGTTTTCTCCATGTAAACAGCATCTAGATGAAAATGTATACCTGTGATATTCATGACATTTTCCATTTCATTATTAGCTGCAGGTCTAGTCTATTTTTAGTTATTCAGTGCTCAGCAGTCGCCACCCTGAAACTTTCTGACTTGCTCTGTGACTTCCTGATCTGACATAACTCGTTGAATAGGAGTTGTGATTGGCTGTGAGCCTTTAAAACTTCCTTAAAAACAATGCGATCATGTGACATGGCAGTTTACTTATTGAAAAGAGTGTGTTATATTCTGGGACATGAACATCTCGTAAATCTCTGATTTGGCACTTTCATTTGTCTCGACATGTTCAGAAACCTCAAGATAGAAAACAGTGGAATGTAGACAGAAAGTGCAAGAAAGTGCTGCCATCTGGATCAACTCAGTAGAAGAAGAGTTGTGACCAAGAACAAAGTGAATTATGGAAAATGAGAATGACACACGGTTCCCTACCATCCCAGCAGAATCATGCAAAATCATTTTCACAGGTATGTATTGTGGTTAATGGTGGTAGCATTTGTTACCATTTTAAAGGGACAAAAATCAAGATTGAAACACAATCAGAATCCAAACAGAACTTTGACTTACTGAATCATGTTTGCATTTGAACCTGTTGGGTGAACTTCTCTGTTACAGTTGAGTGACGCTATGGAATAAACAGAAAGTCCAACCAAAGGAGTAACCGGTTTTCGGTCCTCAATTTGTATCTGCTGTTAGCTGTGTGGTTGAGACCAGCACTACAAAAACAGTTTGTTCGAATCTCCTATGCCCTTCTCACACCTTAAAGGTATAGTCAGCTATTGCAAGCTATTTGTAAGATAATACACATTTAGTCAAATTCACCATATATCTCCTCTCATTTCGCTAGCTTACCATTCTCTGTGCGTGTTGAAAAAATAATCAGGTACTTCTACACAGCAGTGGCGCTGTGAATATAATAATAAACATAAGCAACGTGGTGAACACCACTGAGTCACCAGGTTTACGATAATATAAACAAGGGCTAATTATTATAATTATTATGTCTCTTAGTTTCGCGTTTGTCTCCATGTTACTTTAACAAGACAGCATTGGTTTAGCAGGACAGAATCAGCTTGATTTAAAATAAACCCATTTGTAGCCTAGTCTTTTTAGTTATATTACTCACGTCACTGCAGCATAGCGAGGGGCTTTTTTGAGTTGTCAATATAGGATTCGATTGGTTGGCCCCGCTTTAAAAATGAGCGCGCCTATTTCAAACACTCGCTGTAGTGATGATCGCATCGTAGTTTGATTCAACATGCAATTACAGACTATGAAACTGGCGTCCTGCTTCAGGAGTGGTTGTTTTCCCTCAAACTGACAGATGACCTTTACATTTTTCCGTCATTGCTAAAGACATTCAGTCGACCTCTGCCGCTTACATCAATAAAGTCGCATACGCTATGCTTCACCCTACCTTTAAAGTGCAGAGTGCCTCAGCCTTCTCTACTTACTGTATCTCCGTACAGCTCTCATAGGCTGACACCACTCTCTACCCCTTCCTACCCACAGCTACAGTACCCACACTTTTGTGGACAGCTGTAAAATATATCATTGTTCTTTGAAATGCCATCCAAAGCAATTTCCTGCACTGGCCACGCCAACTCTTTCTATTTGTGTGACTGTTTCTGTTGCTCAGGGGATCAGATTAAAGTTGGACTTAATTTCAGTTATTGATTGACGTTAATGAAAGGTTAATACCAGCGGATTGATTTATGCATTTTTCTTCTCAAGTAGTCCTAGAAGAAATCATCAAATTTTTTCCATTATTTTATCTGGCAACTGTAATGCTGGCAACTGTAATGGATTACAGTAACTTTTTTTTGGTAATCAGTTACTTCCCAACTCTGAGTAGTAGCCCATTGATGCCTCCTAGAATCTGTAATGTCAGTAATAAGGCTTTCACTGTAGAGGTGCTGTAGACCTAGAAATGGGTGATGGCCATGGTGTTAGTTTACCAATCTCCCGGCCCCCGCTAAACCCCAACCCCCAGCGTAGCCAGATGGCTGCCAAACAGGCAATCCCTCTCCAGACCATACTGATTTGCCATCATTCTTTTGTTAATGAGGTCATTAACAAAGTAACGGACAATTAAATTATCTCAATCTGGCACTTTCCCCAATTTGTTTACTGTGTGTCATAATGTTCACACAACTATAAGATTCATGGCTTTCCCTTCTAACTGGAAAATGTTAATTACTAAACTACATAATTATGACTGAATGTTTGATTTAATAAAAGAATAGCAATGTTATAACTTATAAGGCCTACTTCCTTGTTTTAAAGTGTGTAAGATCAAATATTACGCAATTTCCTAAGTGACATATTTTAAAACCTACTGTTTTGGGCAGGGTAATTCCATATGAATATGCAAAATATCTGAGCAGAACTTCCACTGTTGAGTCAAATAATTGGACAAATATAAGTGTTACATTTAATATATAATTATTAAAAAATACATGCCCAGTAAATAAAAAGTAAACGTCTTATTACGTAACTAACCTTGCGGTAAAAAGGAAGCATTGCACATTGTTTTGGTTTTAAACTATGAGCGTGAGTAATGAATGTCTGGAATTCTCTACTCCCCCGCTTCATATTAGCATCTGCATCACACTCTTTCATACATACCAGTTCCTTTTAAAGCATAAACATTAAGCGAGCGAGTACATTTGTGTTTAGCGCTATGTTGTCATGGCATGCATCCCAATAGGTGTTATACAATATTAAAAAAAAGAAAAAGAAAACAAAAATTTTCTGTGTAACTGTAAACATTGTGGTCCTGAGCAGAGAATGACATTGCATTCTGTGTTTGTGTGTGCGCGCATGTGCGTGCGTGTGTGGTTCACGAAGCATTTGTTATGGTCTGCGATGATGTGCTCTAGTGTTACAGCTAGTTGTAGAAAATGGCATATAAAGTACAACCACTTTAGAGTGTACTGGAGGTCAACTCTACCCCTTGTGGCTGAAAGTACACATTACAGCTATTACCGATACTGTTCATGTGCATTACACTGTGCAATAGTGAAACAAAAACCAAATGTTTGTTTAATGTGAAATGATGGAAAACACAACACTTGCAATATACAGCACAGGTTGAGTGCAGTCGATTATTATTGTCTGAGTGCTGGAGAAAGGAGAGAATCTAGTTCCCCGGAATAGCTTTTGTCAGCTGTGGAGAAAGTGTCTTCAGCCAGTTAGTTCGGTAGCTACTGCGCTCATCCAAATTGTTGTTGAACGCTGCCACAGCTGACAGTTAATTATAGCAGTCAACAGATCATGCGGCCTTGTCAGGGCGGTTGCGATTGACGTGCTGCATGTTTACATCTGTACATTCTGATGTCGTTTTCCCCGGCTGTTTCCAGCAGCAGCGTGTATGCCTGGGGGCTTGCCATAATGATTGTAATGGCAATACACATTCAAAGGCACGGAGTGTTATGTACCCCCTGTTATGTACCGTACTTGTGGGTGAAATGGATAATGATGCAAGTGCGTTGAAGTAAGTTCGGTCAGGCGTGCATACAGTAGTACTGTATGTCGATTCTGCAAATAAATAAAACGGTTATTTTGAATGTGGCTGGAAATAGTTAAAGCATGTAGACAGTAAAAGGGCAGACCAAGTGATTTGAGAAACGGTTTGAAAAAGTGTCTTCACTTCAATGAATCACATTAACACAGACTTCAAATATGCAATGGCGTCTAAAAGGATTATTATAGAAATATTGATTTCTATCACTTTGAATCCAGAATTGAAAGAATCCCACTTTACGTAAGGCAAAGGAAGGATTATTAAGTTATATTTAATGAGGGATTATTTAATGATCAGCGTGTTGTTGGGTCATAGTATAATGAGGTAACGAAGCTATACTCAAGGTGTTTCAGTTGAATATTGCTTTAACAAGATGAATACTAAGAAGGAACATACATCTCTTAGTGGAAGAGATACATACCTGTTCATCAGTAATAAAAATTGCTTACGCCAATTCTGACGCACTACATTAAAAGCCTCCACTTTGATTAAAAGGACGTTTCATCTAAAGACAGATATCCACCTAAAGCAATCCAGCTGAATGAAATGAGAGGCCCAAGAGAGACAGGAATTTCTGAAGCAGCAGTTTATCCCCAATTCAGACAAGCACCCCGATGACAGCTAGCCTCAACTGCTGTCTTACAGTATTTCTACGGGATAAAACAAGCCAGTGGCTTCCAGCTACTGTCCAATACGTTTCTTCAAAGCATTGTGTGTGGGGATCATCAGCGAAGGTGATATGGGCTAAGGGTGCTGTTAAATCAAAGATGCTGGTTTCAGCACAGAGAGAGTGGAATGATCTTGTGGCTAACATCAGCCTAGGGCCAAGACCAGCTGTCTTGAAAGTGGTACAGTAATGTATTCCACTACCTTTATTCTCCAATTTTCATTAAATTAGTGCCGATTAGCACAGCCCTGTGCTGCTGCTGTGGGCATACTTTCAAATGTGGCATTAAGCAGTTGTTTAAGATGTAACAGTATAATGGTCATGTTCATCATATAGCTATCAAGGTAATGTTACAGTTACTTTTGTAGCCCTGACAATATTTCCCTTCCAGCGCCGACCAATCATTTGTATTTACAGAGGCAGTGTTCAAAGAAATCCTGAGGTCTTAGTTAGGCCTAGAGGCTGTTGTAAAATGCTGAGTCTGAGTAAACTACAGTGGGATATAACTGACAAACACTGGGCCAAAAAATTGTTGAGTTGGCCTATATAATATGACTATGCTTACAGATGAATAATACTGTACACCCGTTAACCTTTTAGCCTAGGCTTTTTGTGCATCTATTGAGGATGTATGTTTAGAATAGCATGCTTGTCATGGCTTTGCAGTGAGAGGCTATACAGTATATACACAGTATACACAGTATATTTACTTTAAATGATGTACCGTAACATCCTACACCTACAGTATAGCCTGGCTGTCATTCTGCTTTAACTTATGGTAAAAAAAAAAGCTTATCTGCAAATTAGAGCCATTTGACTTAAAGGCAGGGTCAGTCGCTTGCTAACTTTCAGCTCAAATCAAACAATATACCTCCAGCACCCCTCCACACATTGAAACACATTGTGAAGCAAAGCGTAGTGTTACGACTTTGTTGTTGTGAACGTTGTTCGCCACTTTGTTTATGTTGCTATTTACGGAGCCAGATCTGTAGAAGTAGACGATAATTATTTCAACACACGCATATAATGGTAAGATAGCGAAATGCGAGGATATTTGGTAAATTTGAAAGTGCATTACCTTACAATTAGCTTGCAATAGCTGACTATACCTTTTTTTAAATCAAACACAATACCTTATTTACACAGTACCTTTAAACAGGTTGTAATGTTATTTTCAGGGTTGTCGTGTAATTGGTGGGCAAATAAAGGTATTTGTTTAATAACACATCTCATGTCTACCATGTTTTTAGCTTTGTTACACTTGTTGTGGCTGCGAATGTACTACAGGCCTGAATTAAGCATATGATTATCACTATCACTGAATCAATTCACAGCTAGGCAAGCCTACTTCAGACGACCACGGGCATGAGCAAATACATAGTTTAGCATGCAAGGTTTATCTGTGAAACGCCAAAGAAGTTGGGATCTAACACTATTGGTGCATTACTGCCACCTACTGTCTACAAGATGCATTGCCACCGCTTACCGTCTGGAATGTAGCGCATGTGCTTTTTACAAATTGGTCATAAAATTTGCTCTCACGTCTGGTCCTTATGGCTAAACTTGCTACATCTCACTCTGTGTTCAGTTATTCTGTTTTTTGTGCGAAGAATTTGTTTTGACCTGAGATACTGGTTTGCTTACTGTGAGATAGTCGTAGAGTCTTAGTAGTTACTTTAATGTGTACTGTACTGTTACTTTCTTAGAGCAGAATAGCTTATTGGTGAAATACTGAACTTAAATTTACAAAAGGCATTTGAAAGAATGATCACACTATAGTAATTCCTCACTCCTTGCAGACATTATAATTGACCATCGCAACCAAATGCTTGCCAATGCTTGGATTGGATGTACTAGAGTCTCCCAGAAGTCTTTATTTCTTATACTGGGTCATTACACAAAAGCTGTCTAACGTCACACCCTGTGTGAAATAGATGTTGAAAAAGTAAACAAATGCACACAATAATAATAAAATCTACTCAAATATTACATCCAACAGCAGCGGTCAAAGAGAGAATATTAACTTCTTATTGTCAGTCAATACTCTTAAGATATATATGCTTCTATAGCTTAATTATTTTACTGCTACATTTAATATGTAATGTTGTTAATCCTCTGGAATACAAGCAATTGCCAGTAAGCCTACACCACCACTGGTAACCTAACACATTTTAAGATACTGTATATGAACTGTAAAGCTTGAACCATGCAAGATTGTGACAAATACCATTTCCATATCTGAACAGCCACATTAAATGTTTGTTTCGTTCTTTAATTTGTGTATTCAGGCACATGTTGGGTATTTATGTATGTTATACCATAACAGTCTCTGCAGTAATAAACAACTGATCTCAAATCTGTCTCATTTCCCTTACAGAGGAGTCGGAATGCTTCATCTGTAGAGACGCTGAACTCATAGGGAGTGATCCATTGAGGAATTTTTGTGACTGCAAGAATCTGCTCGCCCATCACATGTGTCTATCCACATGGATACAGACGGTAAGATACTTTGAGATGGTATAGAATACTTGAGTATTGTAAGAGCCACACTGTATCATACTCATGTAAGGCACAGTGTGAACATGTAAACTAATAAACGCATCAAGATGAAGGACAGTGGTAGACGTGGCTTTATGAACAAAGCAGAGGTGAACGCTTATGAAACCCAGTCAGTGCATCCTAGTGGCTAACGGTCTAGTCACTACAAGTATAGTATTCAAGTGTATCGTCCTATTTTTGTCTCTGCCAGCAGAACAAATATAACACTAATGTATGTAAACGATGCGTTTCATGAGCACAGATTCTATTAAAACCCTTTTCAAACACAGATTATAGCCGCTAATAGTGTTTGTTGCTAATGCTAACATGTCGGCCGTATGATACGGCTGATTGTTGGCACACGGGACTGTGTCGTGTGTGTTTTATCATATTTATGTATTAGCATAAAATGTATCCCTCTCATTGTGACATGCACTTGTGTGCCTGCGGTCTGTTAGAATATATATATATATATATATATATATATATATATATATATATT
>JAODOY010000019.1:633033-667573 GCA_025399855.1 Forbesichthys papilliferus | reverse complement strand
GTGTGTGTGTGTGTGTGTGTGTTTTTATATATATATATATATATATATATATATATATATATTAATCACTGCTTGATTTTTACATGAAAAGCAGCTTATCCTTTGATTTGGATGAATGCAACAGCTGCCAGACTCTTCATTTGACTAAAAGCATGATGCCCAGCCCAAACATCTCAGCATCGCGTCACTAACTCTGTCAGGAACGGGACTGTGACAGGAGATGACACATGGAAAGAAGGTCTCCTTGTGTTGTGGCTTTCCCAGGATGACAAAACTTGGCCTTGGGGTTTGGGTGTGTCTGTGTGTGTGTGTGGTTGGAGATGGGACATTTCTTTAGTTGTGTCATTTGGCAAATTGTGGTACCCGACACTTTGCAGTATTTTGGCTCTCTTATAATCCCCTGAGAATCGATTTGTCTTGATAATACAGACCAACATATTTGTTCATGCTGTATTGCCTTGTAGCCTTGGACGATAGAATGTCAATGTGTCACTTGTGATTTTGTGAATCAATTGTCTAAAGGGTATCAGTACAATCATAGATGACGTGACAGCTGGTTCTGCTAAAGAATGCAACAAACAAGTTTAATTTGCAGGAGTTAGTCCAGAGTTAGCCTCAGCCTCATCCATTCATCAGCACTACTACGTCACATGAGTAACTTGTGCTGAATGTCTGATACGCCCATTTAAGCTCAACAACACTATCAAGAAGTGGGGTAGTAGATTTTCATTGGGTGTTAAAGTTGTCACTAACACGACTCACACCACTATTACAGGGCTTTAATTAAAAATGTCAATCCATTTATTTTAAGCAGTAACCATACGTATTTAACAGATTGACAAGGCAAACAATCTCACTCAAAATAACTCACGTAATAGTTTCCCAAGTAATTCCTCAATATAGGTTTAACATCCGTTTTGGTTATTGAGTTGTATAGTTGGTCGTTGTGCGTGTCGATCAAAATACCCCTCCTGTCAAGTAAGCGGGTCATGATGTAGTTAGCCAGCGCCATGTCCCAAACTTTACAAGTAAAGGCAGGCATATCAAGACTATTAGTGCAGAGTTAGTATCCCCTGACAAAACTATTTTCATTTAACCCTGAAGCCCCACCCCCTCCTTTTCCTTCCATCGGGCCTGAGGCAGAATTAATTTAAGTTCCTGTTTGGGAGATTCCTGCGGATGATTCAGTTAAGTGCCCCTTTAATTGGCTCTTAGAATTTCAAATTGAAACTGATGTGGAATTAATAACAGCTCTGGTTGGTCATCACATTGTTTGCTACCGTGGAAACGCCCTAGAAGGTGCGTCCTGGGACACCACCACCTCCTCTCCATGCGTTTGTTTTGGTAATCTGATGACACAGCTGCAAGAACATTTTGAATTACAATGTGTACCTCTCAGAGCTATAAACTAAGTAATATAGGAGTGATCTGTGATGAGACTCACCAATGCTGGTGTTAATATTGACAACATTTTCCGTTTTTAAAAAATCTGCATTTTATGTCCTAAAAACTGATCTACTTTACACATCATATCCATTAAAAATCACCCTAGGACCTGGCTGTTTTTTATCGGCACACTCTGTACGCTCATACATCATCAAATAAAAATGTTAGCATTAATGTTAATGGGAGTTTTCCTCTCAGCCCCTCCCCTCCCTTCAATCAGCTACTTGATGCATTTGCAAGTTGTAGTGGGCGAAGTCAGGCTCACAGCTGTGGTACAAAAACCTCACCAGACGTACATCCTTTTAGGAGGTGCCCATGTCCATATAAGGATGTCTGAGCAATTTTCCCTATGAGAAAAATGAATGGTGTTTTTGATATTCTCTTCTGCCACAGTCTGTGATTAACTCATATGTTGTGTCACTGGTCTCAATAGCCCTCTAGTTATCCAGCCAGCTAAACAATTATCAAATAATCCCACGGAGACACTGATGCCGTTTGTAGTGTTTATCTGATAGCATTATTGTGAAACTGGAAATACATATAAAATATTTTAGTAAAATTACAGTGACATAACAAAAGCAGGTACTGATTAACAGACAAATACAATGTATTGTTAAGTATAGTATTATATATTGTAAGACAATGCAGTTTAGCAGGTAAGTAAATGCAGGCCTGAAGCAGCAATGTTAGGAGGTAGTAATATCTTAACCATGATTAAGTAGAGACAAAGATTATACATGGGAACACTCACAGACATTGCATCTATCAAGCTGCATGAAGGTGGATGGACAGAGATTGTACCAGGAAGTGAATTATATGAATATAAAACTTTACATTGCATTACTTCCTAGTAAACAAGAGGAACAGTAACTAATGTAAACATTTAGCTATACAAGCTAGCAAGCTCTCCTTGGTGGCAGAATTGTATTTTTAACGTTCGGCAGTCATGTTACATCATGTAACTTCCAAACAAAGACCTCAACATGTCTTTAACGCATGTCAAAAGCATCATGTAACTTCCAAACAAAGACCTCAACATGTCAAAAGCATCATGTAACTTCAAAACAAAGACCTCAACTTGTCTTTAATGCATGTCGAAAGCTCAATTTACTTGCACTGAATAAAACTGGAGCAATGGCATAACCCAAAACTAAACGATAAGAAAAATGCCATTCTGTGATCCTATTTTTCACTTTTTACATTTTGACTCGGAAGCGGCATCGACTGCGAGCAGTGAAGACACGACTGGCAAGATCTATTACAAGGGGCTGTTATGTGCAAGGTTACGCCTTCTCTAGTATTTATAAAAGTATATTTTGGGGAGGGTAATTTCATATGTTTGTATGCATATATGCAAATACCATATCATCATATATCTTCAACTTTCTTTAGGAGCACGTGCAATGCAATCTGATTGGGCTTCACTGTGTTTACAGTTCAGAATTGGCTTAACTGGGGCATAGGAAATTGATTCTGTTTAATATGAACATTGTAATGTAGACCGTGTAATCAGTTCTCGTTCACATGTGGGCCAAGATAAGACTGGTTGTATTTGTGTGTAAATCTATCCTGAGAGGCTTCATCCTTGGCTCTGGCTGGGAAAGCCATGCCTCAGAGCTATAGCTGTGTATGCATGTAAGTGTACTGTATGTGTGTGTGTGTGAAAGGGACATAACTGGTCCTTTCCTCGGGTCCCACCCTGTGCCTAAGGAATCATGGGTAATTGAGAGATGATCTGGGCATCGCACACAATGCATGGTCACACCGCCTCAGGAAGTGCACACAAATAATCTCCGTAACAATGCCTGGATGCATTTTCCTGCCTCATGCTGGAAACAAGAAAATGTTTCTCAAGGGTGCGTGGAATGCGATTCCTTAACATGACAATGATTGCAAATCTAACTAATTTACTGCTCAACAAAAGAAGAAAGTTTTCGCGCCAGGTACCTCTCTTCCAACTTCGAGAACACTTTGAACCCCCGGCTTCAACATTGTAGAAAGTAGCAAGCTGTTGATTTCTGCGAAAGTTGGAGTGCAATACAATATGTGTGGGTATTCTCAATCATCCATCCATTCCCATTACTTCAGCTCCATAGGAGCACAATGCATTGTCAAGGATACGTGATTGCCAGTTGTCAGCCCAACTACATTTCCTTTAATTAAAGCCTTGGCATGGACACGCATGCATGGAAATGGCTCATTTTAACAGTGCACGAAAGAGGAGTCAATTTGAAAAACCACAAAGAAACCGTTTTGTACACACCAAACCGCACTTGCCGTTTGACAAACGATGGTTTGGTCTTATGAATAATTCTCAAATCCTAAGCAATCACGATTTAAAGGTGTCGTAAATCCTGCTTTAAATGGCCTCATTCATTATACACTGGGATGGTAAAAAAAAAAAAAAAAGAAGTATTATGTCTGGAATTGTCACCGACTGGATCCGTGCTTTGCTGGGAGATGTTCCGGGTGCAGCTGATATATGGAACGACTGAGTGTACGCTAATGGAACAGTCACTGTGGTCTTGTTAGCATTCTGTTGTGAGCCTCAGGCGACGGTGTCAGATGCTCTCAAAATGTACAGCTCAATTTGGAAACCAAAGATGCAGTGGGTAATAGCTGCGGGGCATCTTATAATGAAAATACTGATTCGCATTAGCAATGCGAGAAAACGAGAAAAATGTTGCTTAATAAAGATCTACATGAAAGGTTAGCGACGGTCAGAAGCTGAGCCGTCGCTAGGTGCGTTGAGTCAACACTAACTACTTCCATTACGGTATGGTATAAAACTCTAGTGCTGGTTCTGAAACTTCTTAGGCTTTTGTACCCCTTTCAATTATTTTAAGAGTACCCCTTTACTTTACAAGTACCACTTTACTAGACATGAAAATTATCAATACAGGATTTGGTCATTTAAAAGGTATTATATTGAATGTTCAGCCTAAATACATAAGTAGAAATTATAAATAAATTAGGATGTTTTATTCAAGAAAATTGTCATGTACCCCTTGCAGTACGTCCAAGTACCCCTACTGCTATCTATCCACGTTCCGGAACAGTAAACCGTATATATATATACAGCAACAGTAAATGGTTTACTCACAGAAATAAGTGCAGAAATGAGTGCTCCAGGCAGTGTAATGAAGAGGCATGTCTTTTGTCTGTTTTAAAGGTACACTCATTGTTAGAGAGGGCTGTGAGTCTACAGTATATGAGCTCTGTAGGAGAAGGAGTAGATTACAGTCATCCACTCAACACTCTGTGTGTAGAGAGGCAGGTGTTGTCACAGTTTCAAAACAATCATTTTTGCAGCGCTGGTATCAACCACAAGCACAATTCTGGAACCACATCAAAGTGTGAAATTTTAATAATAATCCATGCCTTGTTTGCTGTTATTTTTATGATGTACATTAGATTAGAATTGGATTTGGTGTTACAAATGCTTATGAAATTATTCAGATTTCAAAACAAAAACGTGAAAATGTCTTTATGATTGTCATCAAAGATTTTCTTTCAATACAACAGCTAATTGTATGTAGAGTTGCAGACTTGGTATACAGGTGTGTGTGTGTGTGTGTGTGGGAGGGGGTCGGTTGGTGGTTGTGTGTGTGTGGGTGCGCGTCTGTGTTTGTATATGCATGGATGGGTGGAGGAGAATGGGTTGGGTTTGCTGGTGGGTGGATGCCACAGCCATGCAATGTCCCATCAAAGCATTTGATTAGCTATGGTTTCATGTTCAGATGGTCCATTTAATTAGGTTATGTTCCATCTTCCATCAGCCAGAAGCAATCATAAGAATGGTTTGCTCTCGTTAATAAAGGTTCATCCCTATACCACAACTAAAGGTTAATGTCCATATGATACATAATTTTTTTAACCACACTTGAGTGTGTAAGGTCAATAAAATAATCAACGTGTACATGAAAAATAAAATGAAAAGATTTATAGATAAAAATGATATTTCCAGAATTTAGTGGATATTAAATACACTGACACAGTAAAAATACTACTTGGATTTTTCTAAGCTTTTTATGTCCTGGTTTGGTGCTCAAAACTTCCAGAGAATTGGAGTTGGTATAGCTCACTGCCATTCGTAATCCATACTTTAACTAATAACGGGCACTTGCTAATTCTCTATGTACAGCAGATGTAGAAATCACAGGTTGAGGTTAAAAGTGAATCGAAAGATAGATCTGGACTGACATTGTGTGATTAATTCTCCTGCTCTCTAAATGACCCTTGATTTTGTCATCAAAGGAAAGCTATTTTCATATTCTTTCTAATAGTGATTTAAAATTAAAATAAATTGCTAACCTGTAGGTTAATAAAAATGGTAATTTAAGTAAAATCTGATTTAATTGACTCTGAAGAAGTACTTAAGCATGTTTGCACTCTGGAAAATCTACATGGCTCAGCGGCAAAGAAATTGGAATATCCAGCTGTCAAGATAATAAATTTGACTATTTCATCACTGTAATCTTTAGACAATCTTCCTTTGTACTTTCTTTCTATGGGGATTCACTAACAGTATAAATCACCTGAATGCTTTGAAGGGTTTCACATGGCGTAGAATAGTTAGAATTTAGCAGAAAGGCTGTGAAGGTTCTTTGCCTTTAAAGATTTAAGGTGTTTTAATCCCCCCCCCCCCCTTCCCCCCCGTAAGGTATAGCATGTCCTGTAGAGCAGCACTTGCCAACTTTAGCACACTTAAGGTTAAAGTGTTTATCAAAAGATGATTGTGTTGTCCTTATTATTATTATTATTATTATTATTAAAGCTGCATAGGGTTCAACTTTTATTATAAAAACATTGCTATTAGTATTGATATATTTTTTCCAATCGGAATGAAACCCAGCAGAAGATAATTGACAGATACAGTACAAAGCCCCCCCCCCCTCTAACTTTTCCAACTTTCTTAATTTCTGGTTAGGACAAAACAGCATAGTAGGTTATTATAGGTCAGTTGTTGAAGTTTCAATAAATGTATAAATGGCACAAATAATATAAATAGTATAAATACATATATATACATTGTATTATGTGTTAGTATTGTTTTGGTAGTCCGGGGATACCATCTGACTATCAGCTTCTCTATTGTTGCTGTCGTTGTGTTGTTGATGTGACAGTTGCTCGTGGTATATGTCACGCCCCTTCAGCGCTGCGATTGGACGGCCGGGGAAAGAGTGACAGTGATGGCCGCAGCTTGGAAAAAAACGCCCGGCGTGGAAAAAACGCTCAGCCTTACGCCACGCTCCTGGCGTTTTTAGAAGCCTGGAAAAATACGGCGCTCCCATTGGAATCAATTGAAAAATAACGCTGGCGTGACAAAAAAAAAAACAAAAAAAAACACTTTGGTGGACACGGGGCTTAATTTGTGCACTAGAGTTGCTTTCGGCCTTACTGCCATTTTCAATGTTAAACCTCAAATGATTTCTACATCTACAATAGAGACGCATTAAAGGTCGACGGAAGGTCAATAGAATGATAGCTTTTAAAGTTATGCCTACCAATTTCTGCTGTGCAATATACCGAACATTATTAAAGGTCATACATACAATATTTTAAACATTAATATAGCAGTAAACAACTATTTTCTGTGTGTGTGATACGACCTCTTGTATTATTTGTTTTCATAGCTGGTCTGGACACATCTGTGTGTGTGTTTTTTTGGTATGAAATGCTGGTGCTTAGTGTGCCATCTAGTGGCAGGAAAATGAATACGCCCTTTAATCGAGGTCTCGTACCATAACAGGTTTGCACATCTGATAATTCCTGTAAAAGGATCATACCTTTGTCATTTCTTATTTATGTAATGCCAAAAATATGGTCCCAGGGCTATCCTTTTTCTGTCGGTAATTGCAAAACCTGAGAACCACAAGGATTTATCAGGTTGACCCATCACACAAAGACAATGAACAGCAGACAATATTGGTGTCCGACTGGGAAAATTAAGGGCAGGCACACCCGCTGATCCTCAGAGCACGCTCGAAAAGACAGACTCATGTTACAGTTGTGGGACCCATTACTCTTGCCTGTATCAGCGCTCTGTGTGCAACTGTATCTTTCAAAGGCGCTCTAGAATGTGTGTTCATCTCAGGGATTAGTGCATGTCACTGCCGAACTTCTCATTATGTGTCTGGATTGTTTTGCCTGACCTCGGCTTCAGGTTTCAGACGGTACAGAGCCCTATCTGAAATGACAGCATAGCAAGGCAAAGTAGTTTCAGCCTGTCTCGGGTAAATACTGCCACAGAATTATCCCTTTGCATAGAGACTTGGTGATAAAATGGCTATGCTGAACTCTCCACTTTTTTTTGTTAGTGTTTGCCCGGGGCTACAGTTAATGGTTTACTGACTCCACGAAATGCCCCGAGGCTCCAGGTAGTCTCACAATGACAAGCAGCTCTCATTAACTCCTATAACTCTTGGGGAGACATAAGTCAGACAGTCACATATACAGAGAGAAAATGCACCGGGCCGACAAAACACTTTTGGGTAAAAAAAAAAAAAAAAAGCCCTTAAAATATTATCAAATATTTATCAATTCTTCTTTATTTTATTTATTTTTTATAATTTTTTGATTTTGACAGCAACTTTTTGAGAAAGGCTGGTCCTACAATTCATACCACAGACATTTCCTATGTGTTTGTTTTTGGATTCCTATTCACTTTACGGGAATAAAGGAACTGGAATATTGAATTGAAATGTTATATAATACCTGATCAAATCAAAACAGCCCATTTTATTAGCTAAAATGCTACCTGTAAGCTAGGCTAACCTGCTTAATGGACATCTCCAACTTCTTTATGATTGGTTCTTTTTCATTATATGTAGTTTGCGGAAAAAGTTCTCACAATGGGCTGCCCAAATACAACTTGGTATAGATAAAGAAATATTTAAATGTCTGTTAAAATTTTTGTTTGAATGCATACGGTCACATATTTAGTATGGAAAGCTGCTTTCACATAGGACAGGAGCAAATGTATTAATTTAAATGTAGAATTTAGTGAATTTGAATGTCTATCCACAGCTGTAAATGGACCACATTTCTAAAGCGTTGTTATAACCTTCACTGTACAGTATTTTGCCTCACATTCACCCATTCACACACCGCTGGTGGTATCTTCCATGCAAGACGCCACCTGATCACCGGGAGCAGTATCGGGTTAGGTGTCTTGCTCAGGGACACCTCAACACTTAGTGAGGCGTTAACGGGGTTCGAACCAGCGACTTCTACTGGACCACCTGTCACTACCCACTGCGCCACTGTCTTACCAGAGACAAGGTGAAAGGTTGTGTCATTGTAAATCTGCAGTCTTCTAAGGTCAAGGACCTGATTTTTGTTATTTGAGTATCCAGAGCTATATAATACCACTTCTCAAACATACAATAATGACCATACATCATAAGCTTTTGACGTGGCAAGGTATATATGGTTGCCTGGGACTTTTGGGTAGGTAGGCATACTTATAAATTATGAGAAGTCGGTCACTGTCTGTGTTTTCTGCTGCCTTAAGACTGACATTTCTGATTGTCCTTTAGTGCCATTTATTTAAACTCGTATTATTTTATTATGGCACTTGAAAAATATTTTAAATATAAAATCTGTTTGCTTGATCCCCCTTTGACAACTATGACCTGAAGTCTAGAATATTTGTGCCTTTAGAAGGACACAGCCATGATATTACTGATAGTTAAATATAAATCGTAAAGTGAAACACGACTTGAGGACATGTCACAATCAGCTTTTCCATTTTTTCTTCTTTGAACATATTTGCTTCCTAGGGTTTATGCTTCTGGGCTTCACTTCTAAACCCGAACCAAACTACTCGACAGTAATAAAGAATTATAGGATTTTAAGATGACAATTTATGTATTTACACGGTGTCAGTCAGTGGAAACCATAGACACACTGGAATAGACAACTAAATTAACAGTGCAAATATGTCCCATTAAAATTCAGCGTCAAATGCTTCTTTTACTTGTGTTCAAATCTTCCATTTTGATAAGTGCAAAGCATTAGCGCCAATGCAAGCATTTAGTTGCTGTCAAGAGAAAATGCTGACATCTGTGTTAAAGAAAAATATGACAAACCACAGAACCAGATGTTGTCACACTATGCTCAAATATTTGTAATACTGATTTTCAATGTAGATATTGGTGTAATTTCGTATGAACACCCTGGCAGACTTTCTGTGGATATGAAACAGAAACCAACATTTTTTTTTGCCACATATTCCCATGGACGGGATGGGAAGACTTGAACACTTATATTCCAATTAGTGCATGCTTGTTATTTTTCACGCAAGAACATAACTATAGTATAGTATCATTATACTACTATTTTTGGGGCAAACGTCAAATGGAAATGACAATATTTACAGTATAAACACATGCTTGGGTTTTGAACCAGCATCTGTAGCGCCTCTACACTCATAACAACAAAAACCTATTTGTGAGTACCAAAGCAAGTCTCGCCACTCGCAGCCATCTTTGAAATGCCCCAGGCAGTTATTTAGGAAGATATATAGGCGGGTGGCTTACATCAATGCAACCACACGATCGGTTAAATAGGTTGGCAGTTATAAAGCAGACGATGGGCTGCTTTTTGGATTATGTTATGTGTTATTATATGGATATGTTCCTCCAACTGCCATACATTATTTCAATTCTCCCATTCAAAAGTCTATATGGTGTCTCTGGTATTATTACCCCTTGCCATCTATCTCCCCCTGAAGCCTCCAAAGATGTATTCTTAGTCAAACATGCACAGTATAATTGGGGTTTGGAACGAGCCTTGCTCCCCCTTCTGTTTGCCCCCTGCGCTTGTGCTTGTTAAGACTGTAGAAAGATTAGGGAAAACAGCACACCACCAGTTCCAGGCCTTGGGGCAACAGGGTATGCTCTAAAACTGGATAATCTCCATATCAGCGTGTACATTTAGCTCTAGCGATGTGAGTGTTTTATAAGCAGCTCCTTAGGTTATTATGAAGCTTCTTAGACTCTAGAGGATAAACTCATTCTGGCACCTGTGTAATTTACAAACGACACATAATTCTAGCCAGTACTGATAACTGTGGCGTGGAGAAAAGGTATTTGTGTGCAGCTGGATACATACAAACCTCTGACACAGCCCTATACTGAAGGTGTATATATACGACCATGTTCTTAATAGCATCTTGTGTAATATACCCCCTGTCTTATTTGCAGGGATCGTGGTGAAAGCATGGGCAAAGGTTGTATTTAATTGAGGGACACCGATGAAAACGCACAGCTCACACCATCTTGTGTTACCATCCGATTTCGCTGAGAAATATCTTGACGACAGCTGGTGTTGGGGAGAAGTTAAAACGCAGATAAATAGAACGATTTGGAGGCATTCACACATGTATGTGTAGGTGGGCATGTATCCTTGCTTGGATTGCCAAGTCTGCTGTCGTACCAGTCCAGAACAATAATCCCTTTAGGGTTGTGTTTTGTCGTATGACATGGTAAATGGACTGCATTTATATAGCACTTTTATCCAAAGCAGTTTTTTTGCCTCATATTCACCCATACATTCACCCATTCTTTCACACACACACACACATTCATTCATACACCGTTGGTGATTGCTGTGATGATAGACCATCCTGCTCCCACTGTATGCGTGATACCTCTATCAAACGCAAAACACACTCAATCTAACCTGTAAGTGAAGTGGGTGTCACTTTAGAGAGGATGGCAGTCGCATACAAGAATTTGGATGGTCTCAGGCCGACAAAATACACTGGAAAATGTAACTTTGCAATTAGCAAGCGCAGGCCTGTCACATTGTCAAATGCCCTCACGCTCTGTCTCTGCGATAATTGTCACAGCCCCCCTCTTTCATTACAATCTGTCAGAGTCAACCACATTCATTAGGAATTCTTATCTCCTCGCGTACTTTAACATTTGCCAGATGGTGCGTTGGTATCAAAAGCTAATAATGATGTAGTAAGGAAATTAAGACTTTATCAAAAGCTACTTAAGCCTAGAAAAATGGGGGTGGTGGATCCAAATACATTGATGCATCGATGGAGCTCTCATATTCTGTGAATTATAAAAGGTGCAACCATCTACACTCAGCCATGGACCAAACATAAGTCCTGTTTGTAAAACAATCCTTCTAAATTTATATAATCTGTTTTACTCACTCTTATCATTTGCTTTGTTAAGTGCTATTGTCACTATGGCTTGCAATGAATTGAATTCCTTCATGCATCAGTTTCATGAAGTCCAGTGACCATGGAATATGTGTAGACTATCATGAACATCTCACTAGAATGTAGCTTTGTGATTGTTCTGCAAATAACAACTACATACTTTACAGCCATGATGTGTTTGTGATATCACCCAGCCCTACATTATGCAAAAGGTTGTAAACTACATGTATTGTAGAGATACTAATTTCCATGAAATATACAAGACCAGTCTAATTGTTCACAAAAACTACAGAACTAACAAAAAAACAGCATAATTCAAGGCCTGTTGAGATAAAAGGCGAAAGTTACAAGAAAGAAAGCAAAGTGATCTGATGAGACAAATAACATAGTTGTCAGGAATGGACTATTAAGATGGTGGATGTGGTTGTTGTTTTTTTGTTTTCCTCTTGTCTTTAAATAATGCAGCAAATTTAAAGTAATTGTGCCTGGCAGCAGTCTTACAACATTGATTCAAATGAATAAGGGTCAGGCTAGTGGAAGGCAGATTAGTCCCCATCGTATAACATGCATAACATGCTGGGAAAATGGTTCCAACAGTGTCTGCTGCCAGTTTTTCCTCTTCCAGAACCCCACACAGCTTCTAATGGGGTGGAAAGCTGTTGGGGACATACAGTATGACTATATTTAAATATTATCTTTAGAGTGTGGCCACACAGTTGGACACTTGGTTATTCAATATTCTGTTAACCTGACATGCCAGATTGATTTTTGTCACAAGTCCACTGTTGGTAAAGGGCAGGCACTTAAAAAAAATACTTGGCAGTTGATTGGATGAACCATCTGGTCGTTATTTCTGTCGGCACACCTAAACCACGCCCATATAGCTATCAACACGACACTCATTGGTAAGTTCAGGTGCTTCTCTGACACATTCAAAATGATTCCCAGGCTTTTCAGACTGATTCTCATGGCGAAATTAAACTGAAGCTTGCGAGATTGGGAAGATCCCTAAGGCTGGTACCGTATGGGTACCCTTACAGAACAAACACATACATTTTCAAATAAAATGTGTTAGGGTAAGCATTATACCCTATTGTTCTTTAAATGGTATATAGGAGGACTAATGTCCCATTTCCTGTATTAACAACTTACAAGTAACAACTTTGATTTAAATCACACTTTCAAACAAGTGAACAGATTCACTTTAAACTGTTTTTTCTTGCAGCAACATTTAGCCTTGCAGCCATCAATGAGACAGGCAATTGAGGCAATCACCTTTCATCTCCTGGTCTCTGATTGATTGTGTGCTCTGCTACCAAGTTAGAATACCTTCCATGTGTTACTTGTGTGAGTTGCTATTCGGCACATAACCCATGTCATTCTTCTATCAATTTATTTTTCAGTTTTAAGCACTTGAAACGCACATTCAAGGGTTACAGTTGATTACGCACATTCAGAATGTGATAGATACATGTCCTGAGCAGTGTCTTCTGGGTAATTTACTGATGATGTGAGTCTATGTCAAGTCCCCAGGTGCGGGAAGTGAGACGTGCTCTCTGTCTGGCATGGTGGTCAACACTGGTACTGCAGCCAATGTATGAACTTCCCTATTGATTGCCATTACAACACATGCATCTCTAAAATGATTATAAACCTTTCTTGAACCACGCACTCATTAACAAATTATTATTCTGTATAACTAAATTTGAGTTTGGACTTTTCTGGTCACCAAATGCTTGATGTGCGAGTTTGAGTGTGGATATGAGCTAGGAACAGAAGACACTAATGTGCGTTCTAAGAATCAAAACACATGGAAGTCTGGCAGGAGTTGGTGGAAGCATTCGTTCATATGCGCTTTAAAGCATTTTTTGATTAAATACATGTTTGCCATTTTAAATGCCAAATCCAAATGTTATAAATGAATACATCCATGGTCTATGTTGCCTCTTTGCCTACAAGCCCACCTGTCCCAGACATAAAGCCAGACCTTTGGTTACCTGTTTCTAGTGTTGTAATCACTACCATATAGCAATATTTGCCAGGCCAAATCAAGTCTAAGGCAAGACCAAGATCAGTACAGTATGAGTTTTGAGTCAAGGTCAAGACCACAATGGTCCAAAAATGTAACGTAGACCAAGATCAGTTTAATTAGGAGCGACTAGAGCAGGGCTATTCAACTCCGGTCCTGGAGTGCCTCTGCCCTCCATGTTTTAGAACTCTCCCTGCACCAACACGCCTGATTCAAATGACTGGGTTGTTACAAACCTTGGTAACGACCAGTGTGACTAATCTTGTTACTGTAACTAGGTTGCACAAAACAGCATAGAAATCTAATAAGCTATTAAGCATCATAAGGGGTTAAGCATTTTGTGCAAGGATACATGCAGGGACAGCCCTAACCAAGGTTGCTTGGTTGGTTTATATCCCAGCTGCAAGTACTCCATTCAAATAATACAGTTCTTCTTCTTCCTTTTCCTACCGTTCAACGGCAGTTGGCATCCGGGTCATTGGTGCATTACCGCCACTTCCTGCTGCGGAGTGTGAATCAGACAGCCAACTTACAGACTAACTGATACAGTTATAAAATAATACACATTATCCCACAAAATTCCCATTCCCGGTCCTAACAACTTCACATTGATCACACCTCAGATCGCTCATGTGAGTGGTAACTCACTGTTGAAGCATTACAGCGCTAACACTTACTGCATCCTGCCGCCAGCCACCCATATATACAGTATGTGACACCGTTTGGTTTCCTCTGCAGCCTTCAGACAGGGTGCAGCAGATTACGCCTAATAAAGGCTCCAAGGATAATGGCGTGAGTAATGGATGAAAATCTAACTGTGAACAAACATAGACATCTGGGTCTGATCTCAATAAGGCCCGAGGAGTATGAATAATTGCCAGAGTAACCCAGGTAAACTATTGCAGCTGTGAGATAATTGTGGGGATTGGATGGTTCTGAAAATAACTTTAAGATTTGCAGAAATTGATTTACTGTATGAAAGGCAGATAGATGTTTTTTTTCTACCATTTTTTTCAATAACTTACTACTTTATATAATGCACTTTCTATTTTATTTTTGATACACAGCGTATTTACAGTAGTTAAGGCAAATAAAATAATGTGGGCCAGAGCCATGGAAAGAGATAGTTGCGCCAACTGAAGTTCTATATATTCGGTCACATGGTTCATGGAGAGGCAAAACCGTTCCAGGAAGTGCTTGGTGGGCAATTTGAATCGAGAAATTCCAATATTACTACAATTTTTGGTAATTAGTAGTGAACAAATGCACAGATTTACATTTAAAATATAATGTATAGGGTACTTTTAGTATTTGCGACTAACAAGGGAACTATTTTAAGGCTCCACGATCTGCCATTGTTGTGAAAAAAACCTTCCATTGGAGTGAACCGAGATGACGCCCCTCTCTCTCTCTCTATGGCTCTGATGTGGACACAGTTTAGAAGCATATTCAAAGCCAAAACCTTATGGGGGCTATGGGGGATGATCTTCAGACATTTACATGTATCGTAAGCATTCTCAGTAATTGTATAAAATGCGTTTCTCTAAAGTGATTTGACATATATGGCGTAATTCATGGGTAGATATACTGACTAATTGGTTGTTTATAAAGAAGGTTAAGGAATTTAAAAGGATTTATTTTCTCCTCCAGAGATAGGTTCGCGAGCCAAAGATAATTAGCGTGTTTCTGATTGTTACGAAAGCAAACACACACTACTAAGGCAAACAGACAGCAGGAAAGATGCCAAGTAGCCTTTATGAGTTACAGTTAAGGTACAACAAACTGACACTGATTGCATACTGTATAACTTAAAGAGGCAGCCAGCAGTCCAAATTATGCAACTATGTTAAGCAACAACAACAAAGACTTAGACATAATTGATGGTTGAATTGAATATGGTGTATGGGATCATCGTAATTATTTGCTTCATCGTGATGTGAAAGGTTTTTTTTAGGAAGAAAGTATCTTCAACATGTGTTCAAGTCTCCTCTACCCATTGCAAAGCTACTTTTATTGTCAAGGATTTTTTCTACTTGAGTATTTAATTCTGGGCCATTAGAGTTTTATTGTACTTTAACCATTTGCCATTCATTACACAGCAGTGCTTCTGTTGCTATTCATTGTTAAGTGGAAAGGGGCGGTATTCACAAGTTGTTTTATTTATTTGTTCAGCTGTTTGTGTGTCTGTTTTATTTTAATTCCGATTTCATGAATGTTTATGAGATATGTGAAGAATTCTTCAATTCAGTTTTGTATTATTTAACGTAAATCTTCCACGCTTAAATTTTCCGTTTGTATGTTAATGGGGCAGTGTAAATATATTCGTCAAGCATCCGTTAACCGCTTACTTGGCTGTTACAGGCAGCTGTTTGGGGACGCTCGCCGTGTGAGCTTCTGTGACACTGAGATGGAAACATGTCGAGCGTCCGGATGTCCTACTAGCCTCATTCTCCCTGCTACTGTAGCAGAGCATGTCCCAACTGTTGTCAATTTGTCAATGTATCGTGCACTAGTGGGCACAGTTTGAACCACCATTAGGACATGTGCCTCCATCCATCATAGCCAAGTCATATTCTGCCTTGTCAGGGGAAACTAAATGGGGCTTTTGAAGAAATGTAAACACCTCTCAAAGGACAATCAGAGAAACCATCTCAACACTTGAGCTGAAGAGCTAAAAGTGCAGACCTGGGACCTGCTGCACCAGTGTTGATGTCTTCTGGGTTGTATGGACACACTAATAACACTGTGTGTGTGAATGTGGGTGTGTGGGTGTCTATTTAGAGGGAGGGGAAATAGGTTTGCCTAGTTTTACTTGTTTTATTTAAAAGCTTATGTTTTTCTTTTTTTTTATTTTATATTCACAAATCTAGATTCTATCTAGATGTTCAAAGTGACATGATGGGAGATTGTTGATATTTGAAATCCAAACAAATATACATCTCTCCTTTCAACGCCTCCCTCAGAAGCTCAGCCAAAAGTCCTTATAGACGGTTTTATAAAACCGTCCACGCATCGCCACTGTTATGCGCATCGCCATGGTTATGAGCCTGGCCAATGATCAACTTCTGCTCTGTGTAAAGTAAGGAATGTATCTGTGCGCTATGAAAATCCAATTAAGTTATTGTCTGAAAGGTCATGTAATCTAGTGCAGTAGGCTACATAGGCAAGCCAAGAAGTCAAATGCAATACAAAATACCGTAGACCTACTGTACGTATACAATTAATTGTGAGATAAGCGGTAGATAAATGCAGGGAATAAATAAACAAAAATCCTAACAAATTAGGCCTATGCTATTTTTTGAATGTTTTTTTCCAATTCCTGATATAGACATATAGACATATTTAGACATTTTTGACAATGAGGCTGTTAGGCTACAACATCACTAATTCCAGGTGTACCAAAGCAATTTTCACTTTAGGTTAGGCCCGTCGTCGTCATTAGCATACTATTTACTTTGAGTCATATCATTGTTAGCTTATATAAAATACTGACATGTAAATTTGAATGTCCAAAATTTGTTCAGGTAACGGTTGTTTTTTTGGATTGGTATCGCCAAGAAATTACTGACTAGACATCCTTCTAACTCGCTATTTAATGTCATATATTTAAACTGATACATTTTGTTCATTAAAAACTTCTGTAGACTACTATGACTCTGTTGTTATCAAAGGTTTTTGGAGGTCTGTTGGAAGTTACGTCTGGCCAGAAAGTTTGTGCATCGTTTGTTAATGTTGAAACTTCCAAAAACCTAGTTTGGATATGTGCCTCCAACTGCCATATTTGCATTTCAGAATTCTCCCATAGAGTTCCATTCAAAATTTGAAAATTGGCCTGCCTCCTCTGGCATACTGTAGTGTTGCCAGCCGCACCACTTTGTTTGCCCATTACAGAGCTAAGGCTGTGTCAGCTCAGGACACAACCAGAGCTGAATATGACAAAAGGTGTATTGGATTAAAATCGCTAACTTGCACCTTTAAGTGCAGATTCTTACCCATGGGCTAGATTTGCTTAATTTGTGCTACACTGGTATACATTATACAGCCCTTGGTAAAGTAGCTATCTTTTAATTAAAATGAAGGTGAAAAATAAAAAAATGGGGTATTTACATCCTGTTAATTAATCCAATGTCAATCATGCTGAATATATAGATTTCTCTTCTATAATTAATCTAAATCTGTATTGCTAAATCTGCAGATCTAAGTTTGTACTAATAGGATGCAGTAGTGGCAAATGAATATGGAATTTATTTAGCATTAGCCTGGTTAAAACTGTCCGCCTCTATGATCTGATTGGCTGAAGGTGGTCCAATCACCTCATTTAAGATGTATTTGAAAATCACTGTCCATTTGTTGTTTATTATTAATATTTGTACATTAAGTATTCCAATCACCTGCTAAGTAATTGACTAACACATATTGGCACCTGTTATTTATATCCTCGCGAGACTATCTTGATCCCGCAAGTTTCAGTTTGACTTTGCCGCGAGAATCCGTCTGGAGAGCTTGAAATCTTTGCGAGTAACAACTGAACTGAACAATCAGTATCGTACTGATAGCTGCGGGCATGGTTTAGGTGTGACACCAGCAAAAGTTACTTGAAAACTAAACAATGACAGATGGTTCATCCAATCAACTGCCTATACTGCAAGTATTGTTTTAAAGTGCCTGCCCTTTTCAGACAGTTTCGATAGACTTCTTCCCAGATGTACTGTCAACAACAATCTATGCGGCATGTCAGGTAAATT
This sequence comes from Forbesichthys papilliferus, assembly GCA_025399855.1. Lineage (NCBI taxonomy): Eukaryota > Metazoa > Chordata > Actinopteri > Percopsiformes > Amblyopsidae > Forbesichthys > Forbesichthys papilliferus. The sequence goes on along the minus strand of JAODOY010000019.1, from coordinate 649,170 downwards.
ATTCATATTATTATTCATATTTAAGTATAATTGTAAATACTAAGCAAAAACCTACATTCAAACAACAATATAGCACTAATAACAATAACAATCTAGACTATCTATGTGTGTTCATGTTTTCTTTTCGTTTTTTTTTTAATGTATAAAGCAATGGTTTGAAAATCTGCACACACAAACACAATGTGGCCATTACATGATGATAGCACCAAATCTGTTTTTATTTTTGTCAAACTGTAAATACTAGAAATTCAATTATTACAAGGAAGTAGGAACGTTTTAATCGTAAAGGGATATACAGTATAACTTTTGTTTCTTCAATACCTCAATATTAATTCCTCTTGATTTACATCAGCAAATAATTATTTGTTGATGATACGAGATATTCTGGAAACAATTGTTTTTTTAAATGTTTGATTTTGATAAATTAGCCAATTTTTCATTGTGTTGTGGCGTGTGTGTGTAGCAGGACAAATATATGCAATGCTGCCTGCATGGGGCCAGGTGTGATTCTGGTGCTACTGCCTTTAACATCCATAGCCACGCCCAGGAGAGTTGCTATCTTCCAGTTCATCCTCGCCGGCATATTAACGACCAAACTTTCAGCCGTCCGTAGTCCCAGCGCCCCTCAGTCAGAGAAACTACATGAAAACACACTATTACACTGCTCAAATGCCTACATTCTAATTTCCCATAATCCCTTGCGCCTCACAATGCAATATTAATGACCACCTGTTCGGTTCGCTACAATAGGTTCTATCTGCCAGTAGTTCATCATAGGACACTATTTGGTCTGACATGTTTTGGCCACAAGCACATAAGCCTGGCCACACAGGTTCTCGCATTAACGTGATCTTGCAAATCCTGCTACAACGGTTAATGTAAGGTTAGTCATTTTTATAGAACGCTTGCTAACTTCGAGCTCAAATTTAAAAAAAAAACAACATCAGATGCTCCCCACGTTGTGAGCAGTGTTCGCCACTTTATGTTCCAACAGTGTTTATGTATTAGTGTATTAGTTTACAATTAGCTTACATACCTTAAGGGATCATTTTGAGCCTTGAATGTTCAATCAAAACAAACACTCATTCTTGAACTTGTGAGTTTCTTTTCAAAGCATTGAGCATTACGCAATATGAGCATTACGTAATGTTGGCCAGTGTTAGGAAAAAGCATTATTCAACTTACTGGTAATGTGATGAATCCTTTTCAAATATCTCAAAGTTACATAAAACACACTCTAACCCAGACTAAGTAGTCAAAAACAACTCTCTTAGACAAATGCCCTGCTTTATTTAACCCATACTGTAAGTGTCACTGTTGGCTACAACCAGGCACAGTATTCTGGAAGACCAAAACTGTATAAATAATAGGCTTGATGATGACAATGCCTTTTAAAGGTACAGTATGCTATTGCAAGCTAATTGTAAGATAATACACTTTTTGTCAACCAAATGCAAATAATCCAGTACTTCTACACAGGCATGGCTCCCTAAATAGGAACGTAAATAATGTGGTGAACACTGCTCACAACTACAATGCCACTTTGCATCGCAATGCGTTTCAATATGTCTGTGTTGGGGGGGAAGTTTTGTCTTTATGTGAGCTCGAAGTTAGCAAAAATTCTTTGTCTAACTCTGTTTTTAAATAACAGTCAGGTCATATCCCAAATCGGATCTTGACCACTGGCCAACTATACCACTGTGTGTGGGGGAAAAAAGAAAATGCTCTAATGATTTGGAGCACACGTCTGTCAAACTTTTTTGTGAGCGCAGAAAGAATTTGAAGTGGATGCATCAAATGAGATAGGGCCACATGTGTTTTGGTGAAAGGATTCCTCAGTAGTGGGCAGTATGAGGAGGAAACCAATTTCACCCTGATCACTGAGAGCACTTGTGTTGATTAGGTCAAAAGCTTACTCTTGAGGTCAGTGGAAGCCATTATATCATGCTTAATGTCTGGCGCTGTTGGGGAGTTCTTGCACGGCATATAACCCAGTTGTTCTGTATATTTTTGTTTATTAATTGATATTTTACTTCTCACTGCAGCAGTTGGGATTTTGCACACATTTTTGTTAACTGTGCTTAAAGAAACAATCGATGTGTCCATTACAGTTTGAGATTGTGAAATTAACACAAAAAAAAACTAAATATTCAAACGTTTATCAACTAAACAAACCGTACATGACTATTAAGCCTCATGCACATGCACTGCTGAAGCAGGCCCAAGTCTCGCTCTAATTGGACCATACCAACAGATTGTCATACTAGACATGATGGCAAAATGGCTGCCGGCCAGGGGCCTCCCCTATATTTGATTAGCCCAGAACAAATCAGACAAAATGCACATCATCGATTAGGCGGTGGACGGTTGGGAAAAATGACAAACTGAAACCCAGGACTAAGAAAGGGAGATTAGTGAAATATGATGTAAGGGTCAGTTGGTCAGTTGGTTGGACTTTTCACAGTGATGCAACCAGGTTTTTTTTTTTTTTTGGGAAACTTCTCTATTCTATTCTCTACCCCCCCCCCTTCTTCCAACATAAACCGTAACAAAAACAGCACTATAGTATAGCACAATAGAAGGGTGTTCCGCAAATAACAAAATAATAATAATAATTATAATTATTATTATTATTATTAATATTAATAATAAATAGAAAACACACTACAATAGAGACTGTGGCTAGAGTATTACATAAAAGAAAGTACATGAAAGCACAATCACACTTTTAATCCAGCCATATTTCCTCTTCTCATTTACATAAATTGCTATGAAGTGAATTCAATTCAATGTGAAAGTAATTACTATCTATTATATTCAAAGAAGATGTAGTAAACCTCTGGCCATACTAATCAAATCTTCTTTTATTCCAAATGGGGACTCTAGATGGGTCTCTGTTTCCTTTCATATTTGATGCTTATTATCTAATTTTCTTTTGAAGCCCTTGATTATTCCCACTCTGAAAATGGACAATAATTACTGCCCCGCTGCTTACAAAGGTCTGTAGAATAGAATAATAAGAGAAGTCTTTTTCAATGAACAATCAACAAAGGAGTAAATTAATCATTATTTTGTGATTACATTTCTTGTCTTGTCCATGAGACTACTTCTCACACAATTCAAATGTATTGCCGCCATCCCAATTACAATGAACCTTACATGGTGATTCTGAAAAATTATGTGAACAACAAGCATAAAATGAATTGTGCCTTCAACACTCGCGCGCACACACACACACACGCCTTGAGGAGTCTTTGCCGGAAAGTCTTTGATGTGAATCGGCGCGTGAAAGACGGGTCCGCCCAGCCTGGGGTGGTACTCAAATGTGTACTCTTTAATCGTGTGTTTCATGCCAGGTGTGTGAAGGCTGAAGAGGCTTTCGTGATCTGTCATCCGCTGTTTTTGTTCTTGCCGTTATTACACGAGGAAAGGTTCCCTTTAAGATGCTCTTAACACTGTGGTTCGTGGATGTTTTGACCTGGAAAGGGCTTCATTTATCGCCACGTTAATAGTGCGCATTACAGCATGAAAATATACAGTACAGACGATTGTAGGCCTTGAAACCACTACGCACAGTATTAAAGCAACATGCACTTTGTGTTTAAAATTGTGGTTCACATAACATAATAACATAATCAAGTAGAGTCCAGTTAAAAAATAATCAAACAAGATGATAAAAATAAATGAAAATCATTTCACAGCCACTCCTGAACACGAGCTGTAGGGGTCGAGTGTGAAACAACAGGCTCTGTGGAAATAGCCTGTCCAGAATGCTATAGAGGTGCAGGGATAAGCGGAAAAGCCAAGACAGTTGTTGCTGCAATACGTTGATAAACCCTGGGATTGCAATGTGCGATCACCATCAGGTGGATGAGACTCAAAGGCCATTTTGCTGAAAAGTAAAGTCCTGCAGAGAGGCCTGCTTCTAACAAGAAGAACAACAATTGTCTAAACCAGTTGTTCTCAACAAAGGGATCGCGAGACACTGCGGAAGGTGTCTCAAGGTGATTTTCAGTAATGAAATAACATTTTAAAATGATTTAGAAATGTTTGTTGTAGTAGGGTTTATATATTACTTGATGTATTCTGCTACTAGCATATAATTAAAACACTAGCAAATAATATTATAGCTGCTAAGCTGCCATTTCTGGGAATAACGAGGATCATGAGTCTCTGTTTTTTTGGGGCGTCGCGAGCTAAAAGATTTAAGGGTTCACATTTGATTACATGATATCATTTTTAAGAAATACTTTATGCCCCTGCTGTTGGGTAAAGAATTCCATTTTGACTTGCAGCAGGATCGCAGGTCAAAACCGAATGTAAACCAATACACGTCAGTCTTAGGTCTTAAGATCTTTTCACACTGATCACACTGCCATGAAAATACAACATTTCTGACATGACATTTCACGCTTCTCCGTAAATCTTCGGAGAACACAATGACAGAAGGGCTTTGAGTTTACTGTACCTTGCTCCAAGACTTTAAGCAGGGATGTATCAGGCCATGATGTAAAATTAGTTTTATATTGAGAGTTGAACATTCAGTTTGATTTCTTTTCTGAATTTAATCTCAAATATAGAAATAACTTTACCCATCAGTGGGACAGGAGAATGTTGAATGCAATTACTTTCCTAGTTTGCGAGGAATTTCAGATGCAGGCAACTCATTAGGAAACGTGTTTATAATCTAATAATTTCATCTGAATGCGTGTGAAAAACTTAAACCATGCTTCCGGAAGGGAACCTTTCTTATAGCTACTGTAACCATGGGAAGGAAGGCAGACTATTTTGTTTAAGAATGATCCGTAAAAATAAATGTTTGACCACGTGTGTTTTATAAACGCATGAGAAAATATAAGAAAATCATCATAATAATTAGAGCCTAATGGGTCAAATGCTTCCCCACACATTTTGCACCGCATGTTGTCATAAAGTTATCCTATTTCCTTATGAGTTGATTACAATTGGGTCATATCACAGATGCTTTAATTCAAAGTGGAACAATTCCAGGTATTAATGGACAGGTATAAAGGGTAAGATAACTTGTACGTTGGTTTCTATTATTGTACGTCCCAGAAAGGGATTTCTATTAGCCATACGCCTCCTTACTGTACATGCAGTAGAAAAAAAGTGTGCCGAATTGCATTTTTGACAGATTGCAGCTGGGTGAGGTTTTGCCCAGTGGTGTGAAAGGTTTCATAAACAAATGTGGTTGTATTTTAGTGAGAATGATTTGGACGGCAAAAATTTGTCCGATGGATAGGGTAGGAAGGGGGACGGCCACCCCTTCACCCCTTCCACTCCAACCCACAAAAATAGCAGTCTGTCCATCCATGAATAGTTTTTACTGTGCCTATATGTGAAAACAAAGACCCAACATAATAAGGTCTTTCTTATTACGATATGGAGATAGAATTGGAAGACAAATAGCATTTAAGGGAACGTATTACCACTTGTCCCTCTCTGGATACAAAGGGTTGCCCTCGGCGCTATCACAAAGAAAACAGCTTAGCGGCAGTACATTTGTTTTCCATTCAGCGAGAGAAGCACTTTGTCTCTCCAATCGTTACCTGTCTGCGAATCAGCTGCTCCATTAAAGGTTGGCCTAAAGAGGGAGGCACTGTCTAGGGCTAAATTGCAATTAGCCGACCTGCGAGTGAGGCTGGCACCAGTTAACTTTGGATATTGGAGTGTAAGGGGCTCAGTAATCAGGCTTTGGTCATGTAGAACAATGCATAAAATTAAATTGACATTAATGAATAATTGTGTAATGAAAATGGAGGAGAGTTAATTGCATGTTACATTGAGTGCAATGCCCAGATAACCTTGCGTCTAAAGCTATTCTTAGTCTTGACTGCCGAGCCTCTCGCCGCGGCGCTTCTCGGCGGGAAGTCATTAAAGCCACGAAGTAGATAATGCTGGTGCGCTGAGACCTGGAGTGCCCACAATCTCGCAGAGACTCTCTTTCTCTTTCACAGGCTTTTTTCCTCTGAGTGGGCAATGTTGAAGTCATTTGTACACAGTCTGAATGAAATTAAAGGTCACCGATGCTAAGCGTCTGTGGATGGACGGGGCTTTTAGAGCAAGGTCCACTCACCTACATGGGCTGTCACGGTGGGGTAGAGAATATACGCCTCAGGCAGTCTAAGGAGCAGGGAAAGATTTGTATTTTTTTATACCAGACGAGGCTTGACTGACACCTGCTTAGATTAATTTGTGAATGTATATCTGACATCTACAGTAACCCTAGCTCTACAGTACCCTGCAAAATGATCCCCTAATCAGCTCACAGCATGCTTGCTAATGCCATGCTATCGAAACACTCTTCTCATGTGGGTGATGTAAGCTCTATTCGTCTTATCAGGTTATGTTCATTACAATATTTACACCCTACAATCACTGATGCGTGGCATTTGATTTGACTCTTGAACTTCTTAGATTTACAACATAGTCGGTCCATAGCAGCTTCTAGTGAGAACAAAAAGGTACTCTGGTGGATTTGTTATTTGCTTACATCGTTGTTTGCATGTCCTCAAATAAAATGTATTATTATTATTAGTATGAAACATATCTAAATGCATCCTGTAAGAGTCTAGTCGCTTATTTTTTAATTGTATTTGATAACTACTAATTACTAACTAACTACTAAACTGCTACTAAATTGTTAGCTAACTCCTTGTAGATTAAAAAACTGTTTAATATGATTAACATATATATATATATAAATTAAATAAATAAATAAATAAAATATCAGTATACTTTGAAATGTAAATGCTCCTCTATAAGGTCACACAGGTGTTTTGAGTTAATTTAGCTGATTGGACCAATTGTCGGCTTGACGTAGGCAGAGTTATGTTGCATATTTTCTGATGTGAGGACTACAAGTTATTCCCAGGCATAGCAAAATTGAGAAGGGGGGTCAGTGAGACGTCAATCAAGTGGGGTTTGTATACCGACCCAGTCAGAGGTCAAAGAAGTCTGTCTCAGTCACAATAACTCAAAACACCTGTCTGGGTGCACAGGGGCATGAAGCATATGTAACAAATGGAAACAAGGTGGTGGAATGACAAATTTACACCTTTGGCACTCCTGGGGTTTGATTTACATTAAAATCTACTCTATGGGGAGCTTCCTTGAAAGGTGTAATGCATTTCCTGCCAACCAAATGTGATGTGTTAAATGATAGTAAAAGCTGTAAATTTTAGCTTGATGAAAAATGTGATAGATAATTGAATTGCTCTCACAAATGCTATCACAATTTGCCATGGCCTCAAACATACACAGTAGGCCTAATGTACAACGACATGAACACATGGTCTAAATTATTATTAATGATTTGTGGCCAATGTTTCAAGTTAGTTATTTTATATCTTACGATATGTACTAATTGCCTTTATATTATGATTACAGTAGCTAATGGTTAAGCGTTTTAGAATGTAACACTTTGTCCTGCTAATGTATTAGCATGTACTGTATACCACATATTTTATGTGCCATAGCAGTAGTCATTGAAACGCTATGGCAAATGTGTACAAGGAAACATTCTGTGCGGGTACAGTAATGTTGTTTCTGACACTTGCATTCACGAATACAAAGGCATAAAGACAGATGTGGATTAATAGGTTTAAAACAAGAAGAGAGCTAGAGCAACTAAGTGGTCTGATCCATTAACCTGACAGCTTGGCTCGTGTTAAGGCTGGGTACGACTGGCCTCTAACAAATCACCAGCATGGTTGTGTGTTTTACATGATTAAGTGATCAAGGGAGCATTAAATCAACCTTACCTCGCTTTGCTAACATTGCTTGCAGCAAAAGCTCTTTCCCCCTTATCTATGCATGCTGAAAGCCATTTCTAAACACAATGAAACTGGCCACTAATTGTTTAAAACACGAGCGTGACTACAGCTATACTGAGATTTATTCATTTGCAGTTTATTTGAATCAAGCCTGAGCTAGCTTGTCTTATTGGTTACAACAAGAAGCCTTAACATTTCATAACAATTTGTAATTTATTTGTGTACTAGATTAAGAAGCACTGCTTATACCGACTCGAGTGATGTATTATTATTTCCTGGCCAATGTAGTCTCCAGCAGAACAATAGGTATTTCGTTCTATAATGCAAAAGGAATTAGGACATGTAATTTGATTGATGTGGTTGCTATCCAAGCCAAATTACCCAGAAGCCAGCAGTGTTTTAGCAATGGCCAAGTGTCAGGGTTGAGTTTACTGTCTGTGGGTGCCTACACAAACACACATTCGCATTTAGTTCTGAATGGCGTGCGAGAGGAGACTGTCCCAGTTCTGTCCAAAACAACACAACCAGTTCTGTCCAAAACAACAATTGTTTTTCTAAATCTGATTTCAACCAAAAGAGGAACTTCTTGATTCCACAAAATGCATACTGTATCTTTAAACAAAAAGGCGGCGTATCGGCTGAGGGATTTCACGGCGATAAGGGTCACAAAACAGCTCAGACATTATGCATGTATGCGCTAGTGAAATACATTCACCTTTTGTAATGATACTAGACTTTTACAGACTGTGTTTCTGTAAACTGCAGCTTGGTCATCCTGCCCTGCCCTTATTTTGAAGAGAGCCAGTCGGGGGTAGCCTGGTGTAATACACCAGACCTAAAATTCACTTTGTGAATATGGTCTGGCAATGCTCAATTGGGATGTGTTAACAGTCGTTTCCTCCTACTGGGCGTAGACCTCTGGTTTATTTTGACACTATTGGACAGCGTTTAACAAATCTGCATTGCTACAACTGTTTGTATCGCTTCATCTAGCTCTACCACCGGTTGGAAACACACTTGAAACACAGCGTCATCTCACTAACTCACCCTGATTGGACCACCAGTGAAGACAATACAAACAGGGTTTCCAGACCCTAATCTCAGTGAAAAATATTGATCCTAGAGCAATAGCCGGGCAGAGCCAGGTTTCTGGGAGGGCTGATCACCCAGAACAGTTGGCATGAGGGAACATAAGAATGAATTAGTTGGTAGATCCTCCCATTTTCTCATTAGCTGTGATTGCTGTTAAAACCCCAGGCTCGTTTTTGGCCATTAGGCAGATAATGAATCATGCCTGGATTTGCTTACACCTGCACACACAATAACATGCAGGTAGAGGATTATTATCATATAGCTGTGATTTAGTTACAGACAATAAGCAAGGCTAGCTTTTTGTTTACACACAACATAATAGAAAGAGATTATTATTATTAGTGATGATAGGCTTCTTTAATACTGCAAAATTGAATTAACTGTCCATTAACATTATTCCTCTGGGAGATGCAGAGGATTCATTATCGTAAATTTGAGTTACTGTACAACACACATACTGTGTGAAAGGTATAGACATACAATACAGAATGGCACAATAAACATTTAAAATATCCATATCGTCTGTTTCCTTGACCCTAGTTGAGGAAAGTACAGTGTAGCTTGTAAACTATGATGTCACGTGCCATTCAAGTAAGGCAATGTTGTGTTCAGGGCGACAGAGGTGCAGTTGAGTAGAGTGGGGCGACGGGAGTCCAGAAGTCACTGGTTTGAACCGTTATAACTCCTCACAAGGTGCTTTTGAGCAAGACAGCTAACGCTAACTGCTCGGGTGGCTCCTTGCATGGCAGCCATCACTATGGGTGTGTGAATGGGTGAACGTGAGGCAAAATACTGTACAGACCTTTGAGTGGCCGGAAGGTTGGGAATTGTAAATGTAGTCCATTCGTGTTGTAATATGACTACGCCCTCCCTGTTTACCAACATTATACGTCACACTATCACTGAAAAGCAACGGCACAGGAACGTTTTTGTAATTCTGGACACAAATCAAGGAGTGCACCTTTAAGTGGGAATCTAGCCAAATCTACACATCAAGTAGAAGTAAAAGCCTAGCGAGGAAGTATGAAAATGATGAATGAAATAGAGAGATGTTTTGAAGACTCCCCAAAAAGCCTGCAGGCCCCGAGGTTTATTGCGTACGTTTAATGACCTACAGCCCAAATTTAAAATGTCTAAACCTAATCTCACATGAATAAATGGATAACCCCAAACTTATCAAGTTCACTTGTCACTGTCAGCTTATGATGTCTACCTATACAAAATTAATGAGGAGAAGTCCGTGCCTGGAGTGCTTGGCCTCGTGTTTGAGAGTTTGTACAGTTTTCCACATCGACGACACTCGAGGCACCGCTACCTTATACCTGTCTGAAAAGGAGCAATGAATAATTTGATCACATTTTTCATTTCACTCGAGTGCTGAACAAACAGGAATCTGTGATTAACAGTTTTAATTAGGATTCTAACTTGACAAATTCTTGCAGCCTCGCTACGCACCTTAGATAAATAAATCATTGGCATGGGTTCATCAAGCTGCCTTTCTAAGCGCTCCTGGCTGGAGATTGCTTTGGGATTCAACATACTGTGAGTCATCCAACTAGTTCTGTATGTTTCCATCCTCTACTTCTCACTAAATATAGATTGTATTTGACCTAATAACACCTCATTACCACTTAAATTTACTCTCTCGGTTGTTTTCTATCACCATAAAATTCCATCAAAACTCCATCTGAGCTCACTGTTTATATTGATGTATGAAACTGTGTATTAACATCAAGGGATCAATATTTTTTCCAGTGCTGGTTTGTAACATGTATCAACCACAATAGAAATCCCACTAACATTGTTTGAAAAGTGGACCTTTAATTTGTCAGTCCTACTAAAACATCAGTTCAGCATAAATTGCATACATAACACTTTGAACCGCACATAAAACATTTGGAATTGCTCGGGGACTGTTTGATGTGGGGCTGTTGAGATGATCTCAGTTTGAACACCTAGCTCTCACTGTCATTGATTATTTTGTTTGAGATGAATAATGGGCTGGTCTTCAGGTTATCAGATTGGCTTCCCCTCATCAGGACGTAACAGAGAGACTAATGTGCCCACCCCACATTAAGCAATGTGGCCGTCCCGGGAGACACGAGCCTGAACTTGTGCACCTCGTGCTCAAATCCCCCGGCTGACAAAACTCATAACTGTTGCTCTGCATCCCCATGTACTGTCTCAGCAAACTCACCCCCACGGAAAGTGATGTCTAAAACTCAGTTGTGGAGCATTAGATTTAAATCTTGATGATATGCATCATAAGTATTGTAATTATAGATCCTCGGCCTCGCCTCCATTATTAATTGTCCAAAGCGTAATGATTTATTGTGGTCCTACAGAATGGTTATTAATTTTCTGCTTGATTATACCTGTGGGCGGGAGCGGCACTGTTCAGAACTGAAGCGTCTGCTGAATGGAAAAGTATTCTTCACATGAAAAGATGTCCTTGGAGAAACAACAACTCATTTTTACATTAATCAAGCATATGTAAAAGTGCCGTTGATTAAGGGCACCGTGAGATGCATTCATTGGGGAAATTTGAAATGAACATTATTTGCATCGCTGTTTATGAATATGATCTACTTTGTTCAGACTGTGAGCCTAACAAACATAACCAAAAAAATTAATAAATTACAAAAAAAACGTTCTAATGCGCCTAGTCCTGACAAACTCTACGTTTTGCAAGAGCACGTCAAAGAAAACCATGGACCGATGCAGCTCAAAAGTTCAGCAAAATACCTCTGCTGACTGTGGGTGTATCTACATTCTGAATGAACACCATAAGAGCGATAGCAGTCCACGTACGCCACAAGCTGCCTTCTCCAAGGCAGGTCTGGCTCTGTCTGAGCTGCATGCGAGAGGCCAAGTTCAGACCTCACCTCCAGAAACACTCTGATCTCAAGGCTCAGTGGAATGCACAGGTGCAGGCACTCCGAAGCTGACAGTCCACGTTGCTAACACTTGATCCGTATGCAAAGGCCCCTAGCAAGCTCCTCTATGGGCTCGTGCTGGGGCCTCATGCAACCGCAGAAAGCAATGAGTCCAGTGGCGACTTTTAGTATTCTAGTAAACCCTAGTAAATCTACACCCTGTGTGTTACATTCTTGTTTTGCATAAAGATGACACATTGGACCTCATAAGCAAGGCGTCGTTGTCTAGTTGCATAGTAAGTAAGCCATCTCTTTACAGATTAAAGGTATAGGCAGCTATTGCAAAATAATAGTAAGCTAATACACTTTTTGTCAAATTCACAAAATATCTCTTTGGATTTCACTAATTTACCGTTTTCTGTGCGTGCTGAAAAATCATATTCAGTACTTATACGAACACTGCTCACAACAACAATGCCGCTTGGCTTCGCAATGTGTTTCAATGTGTGTGGGGCGGAGCTTCTGAGGGAGTTTGTTTTGATTTGAGCTCAAAGTTAGCAAGCGTTCTCGAGAATGATGCAAGTGCTAACACTTTGCTACAATGCATCTCACGGCAAAAAAAAAATCAAACAGTTTTTGTAAATCATTGTCAATCTTACCCAGTAAGAGTTGGCAACCCAAATTATGGCCAAAATTAAAGGTGGACTCCTCAATTGCATCACAGACTCCCAAGAACCCCAATACCTCAGTAAGGGCACGCGTGGCCTAGGAGCTCTATGTGGGGGAGGGGTGTAAAGGAATGCCACACACGTGTGTGTGTGTGTGTGTGTGTGTGTGTGTGAATGTGTACAGCACTGTGAGTGTCCCGACCGTTATAAAAACGCTATATAAATGCAGTCCATTTGCCATTTTGTGCACTTCAAACCAAAACAATGTTAGCAACAACAAGGGGGAATTCCCGCCACAAAACGCCCCTGTCCCTTTAAGCTTTATGAGGCTCATCCGCATGTGCTAACTGCCAACTTCTGTCCTTTAAGCCGTTCCTCTGTCACAGATATATTTTCCACCATCACCGAATCTCTTTAAAGTGCTCTGTTTGCAGCTTGATTGATCACCAGAGATACCGTTGTCCCCAAGACAAAGCCTCAGAGGAGTTTCATTAACTAAATTGAATTATAGTTATCCTCTTAGAGAGGTTGCAGCTCAACGGCGGGACTCTGCCGGTCAATGCATTTGAAAGGAACAGCCAGATGCTGCGTTTGGACAGGGCTTTATGATTAAGCCTGTTGCTTTGCCCCGCCGACACGCCCGTCTAAATGTGCGCGCCAGTGCCGAGCGCGTCCGTTTAGAATGAATCGTACAGTCGACCTTTACAGCCTGCACTTTTGTCTTTCTCTGCCTCCCCCATAGGGACCCTCTCCTGCCGCTTAAGCAGAGAGGCAGATTAATTAACAGGCCCCTGCCATCAATGAAGACAGGTGGCAATAATCCTGATAAGAGACAGATCTGAAGCCTCTCATACAAAACCAATTTCAACCGCACTCCATTTTTCAAAAGCTCATCGGCGTGAGGAACGAGTGTTGAGCCCGCCTGGCCACAGAATTTGTTTCTCCCTGATTGCCTTGTCAGGACATCTTATCCCGTGGCAGATGACCAAGAGCCCTGCCCTTCGCAGACAAACTCTTATCTTTTATTTGCTTGTGTTCTTGTAGTTGCTGTTTTCTTTTTAATCTCTTGCTCTCAACTTGCAATCAAACTCTCTCTTTCACACAGTCAAAGTTCCAGTAATGGTCCACTATTCATATCATTTCTGTGTCTGAGTGCTAAGATTGTTCTGGATGGTTTAGAGGAGTATGATATGATTCAAAAACTATATCTAACTAAAGAATTAACATCTAGTTGGACTTGAATATAAATGGTTTTTCTAGTGACTACATTATAACATAATAGTAAGTAAGAGCACATTAGTAAAATGTATATTTTGAATAATGTATAATGTATTTAAAATGTATATTTGTATAGTATAACACTATATTACTCTAGTATTGAATTGCATTATAGGCTATAGTACAGAATGCTATAGTCTCAAAGTAATATGTTAGGCTTCTCAGTTATTTCATGCCAGCAAATTACAGTATAGTGCCTGTTATCTGCCTGCAATTGGAACCAACTGGCCATATCCACTGTATATCAAAGTTATGCATGCATAGCCATCGTTCTGTTCCCTTGGCCAGTCTTGCTCAGACCACCCCCACCTTCCCTTGAGGTTGATGATAGGAGCTGCTGTGGTCTGTCCAAAGGAACATTAATGCCCTATAGAAGCCCTAGACGCCATTGAATTTAGCGAGGAGGAGGAGGATAAATATTTACTGAGCATAAAAATTAGGGAGTGCGAGCCACATAACTCTAGCTGAGTTGTTGTATTCGTCCAAGCGAAAGTATTGTGTAGGACAAATTAATATCCCAGAGATTAATGCACAGGGTAAATATTTTTAAGTCTGAGCACTTATCGTGTTTTAAAGGCTCATCACAAAAACACACACACACATTCCCTCCTGCCCCCTACCCCCTCCTTAGTGTGTGTGTGTGTGTGTATAAGGAGTCTAATGAGCAAAGAGATTCCAAGCAGGCTGATGGTTCCCATCAATCACCTTTCTACTTTGGAAGTGTGATACGGGCAGTGGGAGGTTTGTGGGAGCGGTTGGTGGGGGTTAGAGGGGATGAATCAGGCTTTTAATCTTAGTAAGTTAATAGACTTTCTAGTTGGCCCCTTGCTAAGTGGAACTTCATCCTTTTTTTTCCTTTTAATGTTTCTTTGTTTTGTTTTTTGAGCGGCAGGTGTTTGATGCGCACGCCACAATGCTATAGCCCATTCCAGTCGCAACATGTCAACAACTGCTATAAGGCAAAGAATCTGCATGGAATGTTCACGGGAAATTGTATTTGGGTTAACTGTCCGCTCATTAATAATGATTGTGTTGGGATAAATAGTGGCCTACTTTCTGAATGTGTGCGTCTAAATATGCCCAATAGGTTTCTTCCCCATGTGTTGACTGATTGGTGCGGGACATAAAGGTCACAGTCATTAAACATAAGCATGTAATTAACACACTGCTGTCTGTTGGTTTTAAGCAGTGCCTAATGTATTGTGCGCTGTGTTTCACAGTTGTTGCCGCCTTATAGGCTGCTTGCTTGGTACAATTGTTTTGATTTATTCAGGTCATTCTTGTGAAATTATAAAAGATTTATGATTAAAATAATGTATTTATAAACTGTCCACTCATCTCAGTAGTTCTCTTGAAGGTATATTATTTGATTGCGTTAAAGCAGCTCCACAAACACTGAGACGTAGCACAAACGTAGCTCTTATTTCGTGTTTGAGTTTGAAGGGCAGTCAACATGAGTTCGTCCGTGCTGCGTGCAGTGATCGCACTTGCCATCATGAACATTCACTTAGCTTTTGCCTGTCCTCTAGTCGGGGTTGACACGAATTTAACAGTTACTCTGAATTAGCTCCACAAACACTGAGAGCTGTAGGGGGAGAAGTAGAGAATGGTGTAAACCTATGAGGACCGTAAGGGGAGGAGTAGAGAGAGGTGCCAGACACACTGCACTCTTGGAATTTCAAGCCAAAATGTCTGTTACACTTTTTAAAACGCAAGAGCAATTCTGGACGCATCGCATATGTCCCTTGCGGGCTATTGTCGTTCCTTTTACTGAATCTATGTTCTACATCTTCCTGAGATTCTGGTGTGTACTCCATTGTCTATTTAAGGGCACTTAAGTCCTCATCTTAATTGATGATAATTTGTCTGAGGGAACACAATGGCTATTTTGAGGTGCTTTGAACATGAATAAAATTGTCTCGGCCTTGAATTGTCTAAAAGCAGAGGCCATGCTAATAAGATGTTGCGCAAACAGCTTAAATGAAATGTGCCTTTCAGAATTGTCACTAAAATGTACGCTACAGCTTTCAACTAACCAGACCCTAAGGACTGACCAGCACTTCAGATTCCTTTGTAATAGCGGGAGTTGTCTGTTTCCATTCCCCAACGACAAAAGAAATCCTTCACTGTATCGCAACACATTAGCTCTCAAAGGCTGTTACCTTGGGAGCACAGCCTATTCATATTTCCGCCGAGATTGAAAACATGTGTTTTGGTAAAGGAGACATTTATCTGATCATATTTCTTTCTCCTGTGAATCAGACAAAATGCAGTGAAGTTCAAATGTTTTGTTTCTGATTTCATGGCACATGCATTATTTGTGAAAAGAGACACTTGATTGCCAATACCACAAAATCACAAAGCTATTAGTGTAAATTCAACCGATTATAGA
This sequence comes from Forbesichthys papilliferus, assembly GCA_025399855.1. Taxonomy (NCBI): domain Eukaryota; kingdom Metazoa; phylum Chordata; class Actinopteri; order Percopsiformes; family Amblyopsidae; genus Forbesichthys; species Forbesichthys papilliferus. Next base: position 633,068 of record JAODOY010000019.1, on the reverse strand, counting down.
GGGTCTTAGTTTCTGTGATAGTATGGTATATATAT
>JAODOY010000019.1:612359-632933 GCA_025399855.1 Forbesichthys papilliferus | reverse complement strand
TTAACAGTGAATTTGAGGATACATTAATGCTTTATTTTTGTTTGTGTGTACCAAACATATTTTATATATTACTATTATTATTATATAATAATGATAATAATAATAATATTATTATTGTTATATAATAACAATATTATTATTATATTTGGTATTTTAATAGGTATTTTGTCAATAGCTGTGTGTTTTGCATCATTCTAAAAGCATCTCATATTTTCCACCCACCCCAATCATCTTGCACGCACGCACACACACTCCCTTGTTTTCATTTTGATATTGCTAATTGGAATAATGCCTGTGGTACTTTAAACCATTAGTAAATGAACAGTCTGTTTTTATTAACATCTAACTTGTAAATAATGTATTAGTTTTCTGGTATAAACACTATCTATTCTAGAGTTGAGGAGTAACACATGGCACTCAAACTGTAGACAGTAATCTGATTACCAAAATAGGTTATTGTAATCTGTAGCAATTACTTAAAACACACTAATCAGATTACAGATACATTTCCAAAAAGTAGATGATTACTAATTGGTTTTGTGAAAAGTGAAAAAAAAAGCATTTTGATTTGCTTCATAAAACAATATAATTTTGCACATTTGTATGTATATTTTGCACAGCACTATTAGCACATATCAGAAAATACTATATTCAGATGATTCTATTTAACATTGTGAATCTTGCTATGTAGATTGTGTTGACAAAAACAAGCCTTTAACATCCTAATCGGATATCTCAGCTGGTAAAAGATGTAAAATAATTGGGCTAATTTATGCGTTGGATCTTTATTTTCTCCAGTGCTTGTTTAACTGGAGAATGGGCTGTTTGTAATCAACTCAACAAGCCTCAGAACTTTTGCCATTAGCCGCTATCACAAGGATTGTGAACCGGTAATTAATACTATGGTTGTAGCGCTAATATGCTTCTAGTCCCTTGTCCATGCTAGTAATGAGCTGTAATTGCATGACAGGAAATGCGTTGTTAGAACACATTCAAGAGTTTAGGAAATAAGCTCCTACACTGTAAAGCTTTAGATATTTGAAGTGTTTATTAAAGAATAAACTAGCAAATGTACCCTACACAATGTTTTCTAATGCTGTCTAATGAAACAAAAGTAAATCTATCAAGCTAAAATGTAATTTATTATTTTTGTCATTTTGGTGATTATATAACATGCTAATGATTACAGCAACTTGCATACAAACTCAACTGTAATGATTTGGCAGATGCGTTTATCCAAAGCAACTTACATGTAGTACATTTGTCAGTTGGACAATATTCTAAATAGAACAAATGCAGCATAATGTCATTTGACCTATTACCACATAGTCAACCATGTAAAGTGCAAAAGGTAATATTATTGGTTCTACTGCTAGTGTGTTGTTGGGTTTTCCATTCAACTCAGTTCTGAAAATGTTGTATGTCGTACATATTACGAGAGTCTCACATCCGGCCTACATTAGCGCTGCTGTTCTGCTAAAAGTCTGTATTACCTCCTGATTTCCACAAGGCGCGTCTCTGTTTCGCCAGAGATCCACTCTTGCTCCGTCATCTGCACTGCACCCTGCCACACCGGCAGCGTGTCAGAAGCGGGGCATCTTGTGTTTTCGCCGAGTTTCCATAGCAACAAGCCAAACCGAAATCATTAGTTCTGTCTGATTGGCAGTTGGTCGCTTTCAGAACCGTCCCTGAAGCGTCTCCGTCCAAAAAAGATCTGTCGCATATTTTTAGCGGAGCCCGGCGGAGAGACGTTTCTGGGACGCTTCTGGGACACTCCTGGGACGCTTTGGTGGTTCACTTGCATTGAAAAGAGCTCCTTGACAGAGCCGACGCGACAGAAACGCGCCCGGAAGGAAATTGAGTGTTAGGCTGTGGTGTGAGTTTTGGTACAGTATATTGGGTTTGGGGGTCTCAAGCATCCATGGGTCATCATAATGCTTGTGATACCTTCACAATGCCAGCGTCCTGCTGCCCACTGTCATAGTGGATCTCAATCAGGCTTGGCTCTAAGGATAAAAGTCCTTTACAAGGGTCTGTGTTCGAAAACGGTATTTGCTGAAGGTCTGTATTAAGCAAAAGATTAAGTATAAACAATAAACAGCCCTCCGCAGTCATTTTGACCTTGTTTCTGTTGTTGTTATTGCCTAAGTGTGTTTGCATGGTTATTTCTCTTGTACAGTACATTTACGGGAGCTAGCATTAGCGCTAGGCTAATGCCATGGCAGTTGGAGCATGCAGCTATCCCCCCCTGTGATTGGCCGCGGCAGATGTCCAGTGCTGTAAGCATAAATACTGCCTCTCTGTCCGTGTCATCTCTTGTTTCTTAACACCACTGTCATTCGACACAATCATTTAGAGGCTGGGTTAACATAGCATGAATTAAATATGTGTAGTCCTTAGTTTTGGTCTTTTTTGGAGGGGCAGTTGATAATGCGGACTACATTTTTTTTGTACATAGTACAATCTTGTAGTCTTGTTTGTACATAGTATAGTATTGTAGTCTTGTTTATAGTATAGTCTTGTAGCCTTGTTTATAGAATAGTCTTGTAATCTTGTTTGTACATAGTATAGTCTTGTAATTTTTGTTATAGCATAGTCTTGTAGCCTTGTTTATAGTAGTCTTGTAGCCTTGTTTGTACATAGTATAGTTTTGTAGTATTGTTTGTACATAGTCTTGTAGTATTGTTTGTAAATAGTATAGTATTGTAGTCTTTGGCTGATATATTCCTTTGTTTGTGTTTAGTTTTTTTTCTTATCCTTATGTAGTAGTATTCATAATAATAATAATAATAATAATAATAATAATAATAAAAATAATAATAAATTAAACTTTAATGTTAATGTTAAAGGACCTACATTTTTCATAAAAATATAAAATTGGAGTAGACTTTCTCAGAGACTTGTCCATCATGGGTTCATATTCTTACCTGTAAGCATCCATGAGCAAAATTCCTCACCCCGTGTTGACCTCCCTGTAAGCATCCTTGAGCAAGATGCCTAACCCCCTACCCCCCAACTGCTCCTGGTGGTTGGTCGCACCTTGCATGGCAGCAATCACCATCGGTGCATGAATGTGTGTGAGACTGGGTGAATGTGAGGCAATATACTGTAAAGCGCTTTGGATAAATGCATCCATTTTCTTTTTTTTTTTAATAGGCTACTTGTAATTTAACTCAATATATGTAACTTTCGATGTGACTTGCAAAATTTCTCTTCAATGTCTCATGTATTTGAATTGGTGCAGGTTTTTTCGAGTGCATCGGGAGCCTGTAAAAAGAAAATGTACATTTCTCCTGCTGCTGTAGGTCTGCTGTTTGACACATACATGTAGTCACATGACATTTGTAAGGCTTGAACTCCCTTTCAGGATTCTGTCACAGTGTGTGTCCTCTCCCGTCCCCACGCTCGTGCGTCCCTGACCACGCGGCTCCGCGCAGTGAATTTTTATATGCCACTGCCTGGAGGTTAGAAACTCTAATTATGCTGTGTTAGATTTATTAAAATAGATTATGGAAATGTTAATTAAGTCATTAATTACATTATTTAAGCGGCATTGACAGATGTGCGGGAGTTGTGGGGGGAGGAGCCCAGCTGAGCCTAGCCTATATGAACCCGGCCGATAGGACACTCAGGGTAAGTCCACGCTCAGCTGAGGAGCAAGAGGGAACATTTGTTGACATCATGTCTTATTATGAGGTGAGCTCTTATATATCGTACATTATCCCATATCAACATCTTATCCGATGATTAAGGAAGTGATGATAATATCAGTAGTTGCTGGATAATGTTAATTAAACATGGCTGTTTATTAATGAGCTACTTATTTGTGCAGCATATCTTCGTTCCAAATGATTACAACGATACCGGCTCCGGATCTGGGTCTGGATTCATAGGGGTGGATCTGGAGGAACCCTGTGAGCTGGACTACGGGGTGACCCCTGACCTCGAACAGGTGTTCTTACCTGTGGTCTACGCTCTTATCTTCGCCCTGGGAATTACTGGCAACGGCCTTGTTGTCATGGTGCTAGGCTGCCAGCGCAGGTGAGAGGGTGGAATGGGGACGGCTAGCGTTAATTAGTGCATAGACACAAAATCTTCATTTTAATATTCTATATATTTACATTGTTATAATTATTGGTCACTTTTGAGTGACTTACTGTACTGGAGGCCATGACCTTTTCACGTTGAACATCCCCTATCACTTCTAGACTACGATTTGATTGATGTGTTAATTATGGCTGCAACGTTTCTCTATTTATTAATACATGTCTTTAAATTTAATTAATTTGAAAAGAAAACTAAAATTTGTGCAACATTACATCAAATACCAATAAACAATAATATGCTGTGTGAACTCAAATGATCATATCAAATGTTCACATTTCTTAGCAGCTTAATTTCATTGCCAAAATGTGTTATTATTAATCGTATTAATTGATTATATTCCCACTCGTCTCAGCCTCTTCCAGCCAGTAGCACTATGTCATATAAGCAACTCATGCTGAACGTCTACATATACAATACCTTTGTAAGCTCAACATTAATCAGGAATTTTTCTTGTAGATTTTCATTGGCTGAGCGTTGTCCCTTAGAAGTCTGTATAATTACGGCACAACGTTAGCGCAGTGCTTTGTTTACTCATTTTAGTTTGTCTATTCATTTTAAACAGTAATTGTTAGCCTACCTAAGCAGATTTACAAGACTGGAACAAGAATGGCAAAACGCGTGTAGTTAAGATTCCCAACTAATTCTCAGTACGAGTTTAACGTCCAATTTGGTCATTGAGTTATGTTGTTAGATGTGGCGCATGTACCCACCACCTGCTGTAACCCCAACTAATGTACAGTAACTACATAATGTGCCACCACCTGTTTTAACTGCTTAATGTAACCCCGCCTGATACTGATGTAACCATAACGCATGTTGGTGTTTCCGCAGGTCCAAATGCAGCCTCACCGACCGCTATCGTCTCCACCTGTCGGCCGCCGACCTCCTGTTTGTGCTGGCGCTGCCGTTCTGGGCCACGGACGCGGCGCTGGCCGACTGGCGCTTCGGCGCGGCTGCGTGCGTGGGCGTGCACGTCATCTACACCGTCAACCTGTACGGCAGCGTGCTCATCCTGGCCTTCATCAGCCTGGACCGCTACCTGGCCGTGGTGCGCCCCACCGACACCAACACTGGTGCCCTGAGACAGCTGTTGGCACGCCGACTGGTCTATGTGGGTGAGTGTCTGCCTGTCTGTCTGCGCGTCTGTCTGTCTGTCTGTCCTTTAAGGTGGTCTATGTGGGTGAGTGTATGTCTGTCTTCTGTCTGTCTGTCTGTCCTTTAAGGTGGTCTATGTGGGTGAGTGTCTGTCTGCCTGTCTGTCTGCCTGTCTGTCTGTCTGTTTGTCTGTCTTTGGAAATGCATAGATCACTTTTAATGTGTGGGGCGGAGCTTCTGAGTAAGCACCTTGAAGGGAGAGGTGCTTTTGTTTTGCTTTGAGTTCCAAGTTAGCAAGCGTTCTCAAGAATTGACTGCCTGACCCTGCCTTTAAGGCTGGTGCTGTGTTTTGTCATTTCTCTCTCCTATTCCCTTCATCATGCTCTCTCCCCCCCCCCTCCTTTCATTGGCTTGTTTTTATTCTCTTTCTCCTAGTGAGGTTGAATGTAATCTAATAAACGTATAATGACATTGAAGTCCAGCGTTTTTTGAAATGGCAGTGGAGCTAGATGAGGCGATCAAAATATTTGTAGCAACGCAATATTAGCCAGAGGTCTATGCCCAGTAGGAGAAAATGACACTTCCCAATGTTTGCCAGACTTTATTCACAGTGAATTTGGGGTCTGGTTACACCAGGCTATTGAATAATAGCCAAATTCTGTAAATGCAAAAATGTCAAACATGTATCGTCGTCAAAATGTATTTATTTATTTATTTATGACAAAGCCCCTCCTTTATTTCATTTTCTTCCATGTTTCCTCTCTCCTAATTCCTCTCCCTCTAATATTCTTGTTCCCTCGCCAGGCGCCTGGTTGCCTGCGGCGCTGCTGGCGGTGCCAGACTTCGTCTTCGCCCGTACGCACGAGGGCGGCGACGGTGCCACGGTGTGCCAGCGGTTCTACCCGGAGAACAGCGCCGCGGTGTGGGTGGCTGCGTCCCACCTTCAGCTGGCGCTGGTGGGCCTGGTGGTGCCGGGCCTGGTGCTCCTGGTGTGCTACTGCGTCATCGTGGGCCGGCTGACCCGCGGCCCGCTGGGCGGGGGGAGCGGCGGCAGCGGCCAGCGGCAGAAGCGGCGCGCGGTGCGCACCACCGTAGCCCTGGTGCTGTGCTTCTTCCTGTGCTGGCTGCCGTACGGCATCGGCGTTTCCGTGGACGCCCTGCTGCGGCTGGAGGCGTTGCCATGGAGCTGCGGCCTAGAGGCGGGGCTGGCCGTGTGGCTGGCCGTGGCCGAGCCCATGGCGTTCGCCCACTGCTGCCTCAACCCGCTGCTCTACGCCTTCCTGGGCGCCGGCTTCAAGAGCTCGGCCCGACGCGCCCTGGCCCTGAGCAGGGCCTCTAGCCTCAAGGTGCTGCCCCGCCCACGACGGCCCCCCGGGGCCTCCACCACCACCGAGTCAGAGTCCTCTAGTCTGCACTCCAGCTAACTGTATGTGTGTGTGTGTGTGTGTGTGTGTGTGTGTGTGTGTGTGTGTGTGTGTGTGTGCTGTGGCCTCCACAACCATCGAGTCCTCCAGCTAATGGCAAGGCTGTGTGTGTGTTTGTGTGCGCGTGTGGTTGTGTGTGTTAATGTCTATAAGGCAGTTTCCTAGACAGTAAAGACTGGTCTGCTGGCCCATGACCATAGAATTATATGACATATACTTGCTTGACATATTAAAGTGTCTAATGTAAATATTGTTGTTGTTGTTGTTGTTTTGCTGTACTTGTTCACTGTTACTGTAGATATATTTGCAATAAAGTATGACAACAGCTTCTTTTTTTTGAGGTGGTTATTTTCAAGTGATTTGCTTACATCTTTGGTGAAACAATGTCAATTCCTGGCTTGTGGTCTAACACTCACCGAGCAGTAAAACCATATGGCATTGAAGGGAGTGGTGTAATTGTTAAAATAACAAGCTTTCTCAAGCACTATTTACTATACCTTTTAACAGGTATAGTTATAGCATCCCCGGAACCCATAATCCAGGCTCCAGCTTGTATACATCTTATAGGGGTAGAGAACAGATGTTTAGCTTAGAGGCCCTGAAAAATAAACTATTTAATTTTCTAATGCTTGTTAAACCACAAATAAGGACTGTTTCACATCTATAACAACCAACCCAAGATACTTTTTTATGTACCCTAAATTAGCATTACATACAACATATTTATAACATGATGGTCTATGGCATAGACTATAAACCATTAAATTTGGAAAGATCAAGTTACTGTATTTCGTCAGTCTGAATCACTTCAATTTGTTTCATGGTCAGTGAACTGCTAAGTATTGAAATGCACTGATGCAGAGTGTGGGCACTGAAACCTGCGCGTATTCAAACCTCGTGAGCCAGGTGCTTCAGTCAATATGAGCATTGGCACAATGTGTGTGTAGGTGTCTCTCTGTGTGTGTGCAAAGATGTGATTTATGACGCACAGAAAATCAGTAAGTCCATTTTCCCAACGCCTTATGCGCAGAAGCACACACACACACACACACACACACACTTCCAACAAGCTCACTTCCACCTGGAAGTGAGACAGACAGCAGCTGGAAGTTTACTGTTTCAACGTTCCTCAGGAGGAAGGGGCAGACCATGAAGAAATACAATACTAATCACTGTACGTTACACTGTGAGAAAAGTGTCCGTGGAGTTAAGGTGTGCATTTGAAACATTGCTCAGCCGAACTCTTTACAGTCTATATGTTAAACTGTCTGTTTTTGCATGTACATTTTATTTGCAGTATACTAAACAGGCACAACAAAGCCAGTACCGCTTGCTGAAAGCGAGGCATGCCCACAAACACAAGCTCTACCACATGCATGCACACACACCTCTCCGCTATTCATAGTGTATTCAAAACAGGAAAGGCTTCCTGCGTTTCGTTTGAAGACAAACAAGCAGCTAAAATAATCAAACTCACAAGCTTGTTTATCAGCTCAACAATTAACAACAGAGAGAGATGTAAAATTAAACAGAATGAATGTTTGTCCTTCTTCCCTTGAGGGCAACCTTTGCTGGCTTATCCGTGGTGACGTGACGTGACGTGAACAGACGTTATCTCTACAAACAATCTTTTCGCAACGGGGTGATAGGCCCTCTATACTGCAACGTTTCCACTGTGTATCACCCTCCGTGTTCCAACATGACTTAGACATGAATTAGCGAGTTCGGTGTGGAGGAACTTGACTGGCCTGCACAGAGTCCTGACCTCAACCCGATAGAACACCTTTGGGATGAATTAGAGCGGAGACTGTGATTTGGGCCCTCTAATCCAACATCTGTGCTTGACCCCACAAATGGGGTTCTAGAAGAATGATCAAAAATTCCCATGAACATAGTCCTAAACTTTATGGACAGCCTTCCCATAATAGTTGAAGCTGTTATAGCTGCAAAGGGTGGGCCAACTCCATATTAAAGGCATGTAAAAGGAGGCGTCCCAAAACTTTTGGCAATATAGTGTATATTGAAACATTCTTTTGTGCATTGATGGCAGGCATGATTCCCCAAGATAGCTTCCTCTTAACTAGGCTACATTGTTCCCATGACATCTCAGATAAGCCTACTGTAGTCTCTATTGAGGGTTTTTGCAGTGGCTTGATTTATCTTGCATTAACTTGACTTGTCTTGCAGACTTGTCTTATCTTGCAGTGACAATATCAGCTATTCGCTGATCTATTTATTCTCACATATGACATTCTGACCCTGGGCTCTATAGAGAACTGCAGGTGTAAATGTTATTGGCTCAGGAAAAGGGCATACACGTACTGTTTTTTTTAGGGCTTTATAAGTGTAAAATAAAACGTTGGTCATAGCAAACTAAGTCATCTCCGCTCCACGTAACTTGTGCGTAGGCCTACATGCTAACCCTAGCACAATACCAGTGGGAGTGCTGCTATGCATGTACAATACAAAGAGGACACCTGCCCACAGTTTAAATTGCACAGCCTTATGTAAACTATTATAATAATCAGACATTAGTGAGTAATACACATGAATATTATATTTAAATGATTATAAATTAAGAAGTATGTACTAAGTAACTACTAATACGGTATAACTGTATTAGAGTAGTATACTCTTTATTTTGAAATTATTATAAATGCATTATGTAGTAATAATTATAGCCTTATTAGTTAGCACCGTCTTATACAAAACACAGAAAAAACAATCTCATGCCTGAATCATGTTATTGGGTGGTCTGAGCAGCTTTGACACAGAGGTGATGTGTAGTCAGGCATACTGTACCATGGTGCCAAAGTTGCTGTACAGAGTCAGTGCTTATTGCTGCAATATCATGCTGCAGTTTTGAAGGGTTGTTACACTACTGGACAGCTTTTTATATTATTTCATATTTCAGAATGTACCTTGTAATTAACAACCTGTTATTTAAACTGTGCAAATGGCTGTATGTGTGTTAATATTACATAATAAATAATGTATTCAGACAAAAAATAAGACATTATTCACAGTAACATGTTAGAGCATTTGCAGAAGGAAGAAAAAGGATGAAATGTGGCACATTCACACGCACACACACACACACACACACACACGCACGCACACACACACACGCACACACACACAGTATGAGAGAAGCGATGATGGAAACTGACTTCAGTTTGTTCCAAGGCCCAGTGGCGAGTTGTAGGCAGCATATAATGTGTGTGTGTGTGTGTGTGCGTGTGTGTGTGTATGCGTGCATGTGTACTGTGTGTGTGTGTGCGTGTGTGTGTGTGTGTGTGCGTGCATGCGTTTTGGAACCTACAGATGGCCAGGTCCATTCATAGTCAAAGTTTCCTGTTGCTGAACAATCATGGGAAAATCAGAGTACGGAAGAAAGGAAGAAAGAAGTTGATGGTGGAGAGAGAGAGAGAGAGAGAGAGAGAGAGAGAGAGAGAGAGAGAGAGAGAGAGAGAGAGATGGGTTGCATCCAAATAGCCCACAATAACTTCCTGCTGTGTTCCTGGTGGATTAATACAATGTGATAGGTGAAACCAATAGACCGGCGGGGGCATTAGTATTACTCCCAGCAGATGGAGATGCTTTGTCACATGCAGGTGGTATAATTAATGTATGCCTAGCTATGGTGGTGTAAAAGTCAGAGGTGTGTTACATAGGAGCGAATTACAAGACCTGTTTAGTAAAAAATAAAAACAAATCATGTCTAATAATAACATGAAACATTATGGTGTGTTTATGGTGTGTTTTTTTTTATACGGTTCATCAAATTAATAATGTTTTAGGCACCATTTCACGTGACATGTGATACTGTCACTGTGCCCTGTGGATGTATTGTATGTTTCTCTAAAGATATATGGAAATTGATCAATTGCGACATCCAGTGGTGAGTCTCTTTATTAACAACAGTAGTCACTTCGCTGAAGACTTTGATGGCTTTTTCAGAGTAGTTCAGTAATGTGAGGCTATTGCGTCTTCGTTTGGTATCAACATAAAATTGCATTATTAACCGAAACAAAATAAATGACTGACTGACTGACAAGAGCGACGCGCGAAAAGCGGGGATGGGAGGATTGCAATTTTCCTTGTGATTGGCTAGAAATTGGAATACATGTGCATAATGTTAACGTTTCAAGTAAGTGATTGGTTCACAGTGGCGCGCTAACGATCACGTGGTCTCTGTTTTCGCGGGAATCTACAGACCTAGCTGTTTCCGTCCAGTCCATGCTTTGGTTTTATCGTGTCGGAAGTCGTATATTTATTTCATCAACGTTTACTAATTTCAGTCATTTGTAAACCTACTACAAGTTCAATATGGACCTTGCTGCACCAACTCTCGAGAATGCCGGAGAGATTGTAAAAGACGAGTTGGCTGAAAAATGCCAGAAGTTGTTCCAGGCGTTCTTGGAGGAGTAAGTAAAAACAACAAGGACGTTATTGTTACTGTAACGAGTACCGGTATCGTACATCTACGTTCAGCAATCGGCTAAATACAGTAGTAAATCTGTCGTTTCGCCTTTTCATACTTGGTTGTATAGCATATTTTGCATACACGTATATATTAGGATATCTATACTTTATTGTTGTATAGGTTCCACGCGGGGGATGGAGATGTGAAGTATGTCAGGGAGGCCGAGGAGTTGATAAGGCCGGAGAGAAACACGCTGTTGGTCAGCTTTACAGACCTGGAGGGGTTCAACCAGGAACTGGCCACCACTGTCCAAGAGGAGTTCTATAGGTAACTAACTCGTTATACCCAAAACGTTAATATATTTAAATAGGATTTAACTTGACAACATTTGGATGTGCAATGTTTGAATTAGACATGAAGTGTGCAGCGATATTATATTATTGTTGTGAATGTCATTAGGCTACTATATAATTGTTGTCATTAAAGTTTATTTATGAGGGATCTTCTGAGTAATAAGCAGTAACAAAGGCTGTTTGTTCATTGAACTCCTTGCTTTCAGAGTTTATCCGTTCCTATGTCGCGCTGTGCGCAACTTTGCTCGAGACCACGGGAATGTTCCTCTCAATAAAGAGTTTTACGTTGCCATCCAGGACCTGCCAAGCAGACACAAGTAAGCTGTAAACCATAAACCATAATCTATGTTCTGTTATTGTTTATTGTTTGATAACGTTCCTGTACAATGCATAACGCACTGAGAAGCCAAGGAACATTTTTCTTGTGAACTATGCTCCCCACTTTGTGTATGTTTATATTTATTCAGGAGCCTCTCTTTTTAACAATAGGTTATATTTTCCTTGACAGTTACCAGCCAGCACTTCTCTACACACGGTGTGCGTTTTACGTTTTGTGATACAACTGTGGGATTTAACCTGTGCTGCTCTCGTCCCCACAGGATCCGAGAGCTGTCATCTCTGCGGATTGGCACCCTGGTGAGAATCAGTGCCCAGGTGGTGCGGACGCACCCGGTCCACCCTGAGCTGGTAAGACCCCCAGTACCGTTGACACGGGTCCAAACGGCACTGTGCCGAGAGCAGAACCTCAGTCTTAAAGACGAACCCATAGTTGCGTCACTCCGGCTCTCTACACTGTAATAATGGTAGAATAAGAAGCAGTGAGCCTCTCTTAATCATGTTGAAAGTACTATATAGTGAGTTTGCGCAGGTTGTGAGAAACCAGACCAGAGAAATTCGGTATCTTGCTGTTTACATGCTAAATACATGCTAACTCTTTTGTGTTTAATGTCGACTGTGACTATGATTTCCCCCAAAAGGGCAATTATAGCGATATTGTTTTGAATTAAGCTAGAAGTTAGCAAGAGTTCTCGAAAATAGCTAACCCTGCCTTTTAAGATACAACCACCAAATGATCTCTGACTTTGGTCTTTGGTCAGCAGGGCTGAGTGGAACTAGATAGAATAATGTCCTTTGTTAACTTATCTGCCCTCCCCCCGCCCACGCAGGCGAGTGGCTGTTTCCTGTGCATGGACTGCCAGGGGCTGATCAAAGACGTACCCCAGCAGTTCAAGTACTCTCCGCCCACCATCTGCCGTAACCCCGTCTGCAACAACCGCTCCCGCTTCCACCTCGACACGCACAAGTCCAAGTTCATCGACTTCCAGAAGGTAGGGGCCGCAGCAGACGCACGGTGTCGTATCGGCTTTATTCCCACCCTCAGAGAAAATAAGGAAGGCATGGGTGCACTCTCACCTCCTCACAGAGAACGTGTTTGATACAGTGGTGACAGGGCCTTGAATAGAAAGGATCAGCCCAAACGTAACTCTCTGTGAATACATTCATTATCCTATCGTACAAACTAAGTATTTGTTTAAACGTTAACAGTGTGTGTGTGTGTGTGTCTCTACAGGTGCGTATCCAAGAGACCCAGGCCGAGCTGCCCCGGGGCTCCATCCCCCGCTCCCTGGAGGTGGTGCTCCGGGCGGAGGCCGTAGAGACGGCCCAGGCCGGCGACCGATGCGACTTCATCGGCACTCTGATCGTGGTCCCGGACGTGTCCCAGCTCAGCACCCCCGGTACGTACGGCTCCCCTGGTCGCTGCCATTCAACCCCCTCCCCCCCCCCACAAACCTTGTATTTCATGGAGCTAGCTGGCTGGCTGGCTGCAGGCCAGTGCTCCCCAAGCCTGTTCCGGGGGGGGACCCACCGCCCTGCATGTTGAACATGATGCTCCAGCACACCTGGTTCAGACGAATAGGTCGTTATTGATCTCTTTGAAGCCTGATAACGACCCATTCATTAGAGTCAGGGGTGTTGGAGCAGGGAGACACACACATTCACATACACGCATGTTGTATATGTGTATGGGTGTGTGTGTGTGTGTGTGTGTTACCCCAGGACCAGGGTTGAGGAGCACTGCTCTAGGTGCTCACTAAAACAATGCTCGTCGACACTAGAGGTACACGATAACGATATTATCGTGACATCTATATGCTGTGTATAAAAATTATTAATAATGCAGGATTGTTCAGAGATGATGATATCGTGTGTGTATTTTCAGCACGATATCAATATTTAATTCAGTATTATCACGGTTATTGTCAATATCGCTATATCCCGGCACCCCTAGTTGACACTGTGAATAAAAACGTAACCTTTCCCCCAACCCAGGTGTGCGTGCAGAGACCAGCTCCCGAGGAGCAGGAGGGCGCCAGGGCTTTGAGAACGAGGGCCTGAGGGGGCTGAAGGCCCTGGGAGTCAGGGAGCTGTCCTACAGACTGGCCTTCTTGGCCTGCCATGTGGCACCCACTAACCCACGGGTAACACACACACACACACGCACTGTATATGCGCAATCACATACATACATACACCTGCTGTATACACACATTTTCTGACACGCACACACATACATACATTCACACACACGCACATACCCACACTTCATTAGTAACCACCGTAGTTCTCTTCTCTGTGATCGTTTGCTCACGTCTGTGTGTTCATCTCCACACGCAGTTCGGGGGGAAGGAGCTGCGTGACGAGGAGCAGACTGCAGAGAGCATCAAAAGCCAGATGTCTGTGAAGGAGTGGGAGAAGGTGTTTGAGATGAGCCAGGACAAGAACCTGTACCACAACCTGTGCACCAGCCTCTTCCCCACCATACACGGTCAGGGGCTGCAACAGTAGACATGCCTCCGGGAAACATTCTATTATATATTGTTGTTCTTCTTTTATATTATCTGCAACAATATCTACGTTAGTTCGGGGATTCAAGCAGCCAGGAAGCGGTGGTAATCTAGAACTTCTATTGTTAAAAAGAGAGGCGTCCTGGATTTATAACCTCTAAACCTCTATGGCGATAGAGTATGATCTTAAACCTTTCTTGTGATCTTAAACCTATTTTAACTTTGTCTGTTTTTACGGCGCTGTATTTTGCTTGCTCCAGTTACTTCAGTTTATTTCTATAATTCACATTTTCTTGGTCCTAGTTAACAAGACCTTTTGAGTGTTCCTCTAGTTAGTTAGTGCTAAAGGCACAGATGTACAGGAGGCCCGCGGACGATGCGCGTGACGCAAATATCTTAGTCACATCAGCATTGATATGGTTTCACATGAAACCACTTGGCCACAATTAAACCGTAGTTATAAACGACACTAAATTCAAAAGCCCGTTTTTGTATACAGAAATAGCCGCGGCGTCCGCATGAAGTGTACTTTCAACAGCCAGTGCGCTTGTCTGCGTTACGAGAGGTCATGCGTTTGGTGGTTGGGCCTTAGCGCTGCGGTTGGCGTGTGGACACAGCTAACAGGGACATGCACCATGTTGACATTGTGTACTTACGCAGGCAACGACGAGGTGAAGCGCGGCATCCTGCTCATGCTCTTTGGAGGCGTTCCCAAGACGACCATGGAGGGGACCTCGCTGAGAGGCGACATCAACGTCTGCATCGTTGGAGACCCCAGCACAGCCAAGAGCCAATTCCTCAAGTAAGCCACACACTTATATACACACACACACACACACACATACTGTATAAAGGTGGGTGGATGGGCGGTCATTGCAGTCCTGAGGGGCTGGCGGTGATGCGCGTGTGTGTGTGTGCGTGCGCGGCTGCAGGCACGTGGAGGAGTTCAGCCCCCGGGCGGTGTACACCAGCGGGAAGGCCAGCAGCGCCGCCGGGTTGACGGCAGCCGTCGTCCGGGATGAGGAGTCCCACGAGTTCGTCATCGAGGCCGGGGCGCTCATGCTGGCAGACAACGTGAGCGCGGTCTTTTATTTTATTCTGTGTGGTTTTATTCTACGTCATTTTTTAATTCTTACATTTAATTTAATTTTTTAAAAGTTATATTTTAATATAATTACACTGGAAATTAAACTGGGAACATGCGTGGGATAACACTGGTGTGGGTGTGTGTGTCTCTACAGGGTGTGTGTTGTATTGATGAGTTTGACAAGATGGAGACCAGGGACCAGGTGGCCATCCATGAAGCCATGGAGCAGCAGACTATCAGCATCACCAAAGCTGGAGTCAAGGTAACCCGTCCCGTCCGTGCCCAGCACAACGCGCATCTCTTTGGGTGCTTGCAAGATCGTAATGGTCTCACGACAAGGCTAGTCGTATTAATGTGCTGGAAAGTGGCGCACAGTAAGCAGGATCTATCTCATCCGTTGCCCAGGCTACCCTGAACGCCCGGACGTCCATCCTGGCCGCGGCTAACCCGGTGAGCGGCCGCTACGACCGCAGCAAGAGCCTGAAGCAGAACGTCAACATGACGGCCCCCATCATGAGTCGCTTCGACCTGTTCTTTATCCTGGTCGACGACTGCAACGAGGTGGGACATCTCGTTTGTTGACAGACCGTTTGTTCCACCAATCGTATTTCGACTAAAAGTTGCTATCTTAGAAAATAACAATTTTTTTACATGTATGTTAAATGTAATGACATGGAGACCAATATCAGTATAAATGCTCTTGCTAGCTAGTTTAGCTAGCTTCTTGTATCCATTTTTCTTGTTTTGAGTTTGTAGACCAGAGTCATTAATATTAGCTAGCTTGACCATTTCCGTTACCTGGGTCCCTCTAACTGGGATGCAATGATGTGTTTTGAAGCCAAAGACGTCTTTATATCATTGTATCACATTATATATTACTGTATACCACAGTTATAAAGGTGGGGGAAACAAATACTGAAGTGTGGCTGGACCTAATTTAAAGTGTGTGTGTGTGTGACTCTTTAAGGTGACGGATTATGCAATCGCCAGACGCATTGTGGACCTGCATTCCCGCTTGGAGGAGTCTGTAGACCGGCTTTATTCTCTGGACGAGATCCGCAGATACCTCCTCTTCGCCAGGCAGTTCAAACCTAAGGTGTGCACAAGGGATGGGATTTCTCACATTTTTCACTCTCGAAGGGGCGACCCACGTGAATTGTGTAAACCCGGGTGTACTTTATGTGTACACAAGAACTTGTGTAGGGTTAGGGTAAGGGCTGCTTTTGTGTACACATTCTTGTGTACACTACATTTGTGCAGCAATCAGTGATGTGTATTTTAATTGTGTGTGTGTGTGCGTGCTTGTGCAGATTTCCAGCGACTCGGAGGAGTTCATCGTGGAGCAGTACAAGCGGCTCCGTCAGCGCGATGTCTCCGGGGGCGTGACCAAGTCGTCCTGGCGAATCACAGTGCGGCAGCTGGAGAGCATGATCCGCCTCTCCGAGGGCATGGCCCGCATGCACTGCTGTGACGAGGTGAGCGTGCACGGCCGGCGTCCCCTGCCTTGTGTGCTAGACCGTATTTTGGGGGATTTTTCTGCGATTCCGGTGTAGCCGGTGGATGTCCTTTTCCGCCCACTGCTCATTCTTTAGAGTCTGCTTTTCAACGAGACGCGAGGATGGAGTTGAGCTCGGCTAATCCCTATAAACAGATACAGAGATGCTTTTATTAAAAAGCAACATTGACAGTCGGACGATGGCTGCATTTTTTTCAGATGATTGCATTTCGGCCAATGTGTGTTTTGTTTTGCTCAAGACACACGGACATGATTGGTCAAAACATCTCGGACTACAAACGTAAACCAGGCCACTGATGTGCAGCGACATGTGCATATAGAGATTAAGCCTTAGTTGGCGTGCTGAACGGAGGTGACGCAACTCTCTCC
This sequence comes from Forbesichthys papilliferus, assembly GCA_025399855.1. Classification (NCBI taxonomy): domain Eukaryota; kingdom Metazoa; phylum Chordata; class Actinopteri; order Percopsiformes; family Amblyopsidae; genus Forbesichthys; species Forbesichthys papilliferus. The sequence goes on along the minus strand of JAODOY010000019.1, from coordinate 615,710 downwards.
TTACATGGCTCTGGCTGTGCCCTCCCAGGTGCAACCTAAACATGTGAAGGAAGCCTTCCGCCTGCTGAACAAGTCCATTATCCGAGTGGAGACGCCCGATGTTAACCTGGACCAGGATGAGGAAATGGAGGAGGAAGAGGAGCAGGCCGTGGCAGGGAATGGTAGGAGCACGCACGCACGCACGCACGCACGCACGCACACAGGCAACATGCTACTGGGCACCAGCACGCTGTGATGAATCGGTATTGAGGATTCCAACCTACATCACTGTTACCATAACGGCAGTGTTTACACGGCCATTTTGAGGGTCTGAATGTGTTTGACTTCCGCTCACTTTGTATAGTGTGACGCTGCCAGATGTCTCCTGATTGGTTAGAGAAGATATTAAAGGTCTCCCTCACTAATTACATCAGTTCCAGACGCAATGTGACATCAAGTGTTAATCGTCAAGAGTTACAGCTAGCGATGGGACGTTGAATACAGATGAGGCGTGCGTCGTCTTTACGAGACCGACTGTACCGAAGTGTGTCAGAGCAGGTGTCACGTGACCAATGCCACGTGACCAATGACGTTCGATGCATGGAAGTGAGCGAAACAGCTGATGTCGTTCATAATCTTTAGCGGTTTTTAGCAATCGCTTCAATCAAGATCTCGCTACAGTGGTTATAAGGAGAAAGCAACGCAATGTGTGGCAAAAATAAGCACTTATGTGAGACTGGCCAGACTGGTGACACCGGGGACCTTTTATTAATTAGGCCTATTGATTTATTAATTAGGCCTATTGATTATGCGGTAACGAGTGGAAAGAGGAGATCGTTTAAGAACATTTTGCACTTGTCTCTCCTAATAAGGTCAATCGTAGTAGACTGCGTTAAGCTGTGGCGCATGCCATACCTCCCTCTCTGCCCACTGAGTGCTATGCCTGAGCCATGTTGGAATCCGGCACTCAATCCCTCCCAATACATAAGAAAAGACTTAAGCCAAGCACCATAGCCTAGAAAGTATTTTGGTTTTGAATAAAAACTAGTAAAGAAAATGAATGTTTCACTAGCACCTTTCCTTACATCTACATAAGCACATCCTATCCTAGACCTACTCCGTATTATATAAAACTACCCCCCTTATACTTATCTTCTATTCCCCAAACAATAATGGTGGTGTCTTTTTCAAACTTGCCTGATGGCAAGGTTAATGCTAAAGAATTATGGCCGGCCCCCAATACTTGATTATTTGGGTATTTGTTCGTTTGGTATGTATTCGATTTTAAATACTGGGATTAGAGTATTAGTTTTTCTTTACATTATGCATGCATTCGTGGTTTCCCATTAATCCCTACTGTCTGTATGAATACACATGTTATTGCCTGTCCTAGAGAGGAGAGTGGGGCTATTCATTTAACACACACACTTATTGGCTAATATACTGTATGTTTTTGGACAGCTCTGATTTGGGTCAATTGATGTGTCATTCAAAGCGGCCATTTTGAGAGCATGGCTATGTGTTTACATGTGTGCTCACTGAATCTATGAATGGAAGAATACATCTGTCGGCTAATATAAAATGAATGCAACAGCGGGCCGTGCAGTATTTATTAATTCATTGTGGTTTGGACTGAAATTACTGGATTTTCTGGAACCTTGTGACTGTAGCAAGATGAGGGACATATACTTTTATAATAACCTATATAATATAGTGGCATACCATAATAATATCACCTTATTATAGACATATCACATGGTTAGGCCTATACTGAAAGTTTAATTTGTAAACACAAATATGCCTATAGTATAATAGCCTACTGATGTTTTTTTTTCAGTGGAAAAAAACCATGGCCGCTTAATTGAAGCTGAACTCAGTGAGCCACACAGATTTATCCACCGCTGTCTCAGGTTTAATTTGTTGCTATAATTTCTGCGGACCACTAGATGTCACTGTTACAGCAGGTTGACAAAGCTTCGGCTCTTTTCCCGGTACAATAAGGAAGAAGCTTTGAATGCATTCTAAGGCACTGGTTTCCCATCAATAGTTACAGCTGTTACTGTTACTGTTATCTAATCTAACATTCTCTACCCAGGGCACAACGTCCCTAATGGCGTCAACGGGCGTGTCAGTGGAGTCGATGGTCATATCAATGGGGATTCCGAGCCAGGCACCCAGCCCAAGCCGTCTGTCCGTCTGTCTTTCACCGAATATAGACGCATTTCCAATCTACTTGTCCTTCACCTGCGCAGGACAGAGGAGGGTAAGACACTGGCAGGAAAGAGAGAGAGACCGTCTTGACAATACACACACCCTTTTTAATTCCGTCATTTGGTTGTGAGTTGTGGCTGGTTATACAACTTATCAGGACTGTGTGGGTGTGTGCAGAGATTTATTGACATCTCCCTGATACTCCTTTGTCTGTTATGTTGCACCGCTTAGGGTGGCTCAACTGTCAACCTCCGTTGCCAAAGTTCAGCCTGGGAAAACACAAACCAGTCAAATTACCCCATCAGAATCCTTGCTTCAACATGCCAAGGCATTTTAAGAATGACATACTCTCTGGTTAATTTTTGTGTGTTCTGTTACCGTTTCCAGCCGAGGAAGAGGAGGAGCTGAAGAAGAACGCTGTTGTGAACTGGTACTTGAAGGAGATCGAGTCAGAAATCGACTCGGAGGAAGAGCTCATCAACAAGAAGGGTCTGATCGAGAAGGTCATTCACAGGCTGGTGCACTATGTAAGTACTAAAACCACACAGTACTTTACACTGTGATTTTCATAGTGGTGGACACATGAATTAGCCAGGTCTTACGGCTAGCATGCTGTGCTTACTTGCTCTTCATCGGCTAGCATTCTGTGTTTTTACATACACTTCATCGGCTAGCATACTGTGTTTTTTAGTGCTGGGATGATTAGTCGACGTAACCGACGTCACCGGTTACGTGAATACGTAGATTTGCTAAATGTACCGTCGACTCGGATAAATATACCTATAACTATGCTCAGATCTGAAAAATATTGCCGTTAATGGACTATGAGAGGCAGCAATGAGCTGCGAACGCACCCAGTAATCCTGAGACCAAAAGAAGAAGACAAATATGTGGCATAGTGTGTTTGTTTACCTACCCTAATACATCCACTGATGTCTGTAGCAGATTAATTTGGTCTGATTTATTTATAGCCTGTAGCGGTAAATACCAGACAGGCGAGCAGCAGCTAACAATGTTAGCGTTAGCACTCTGCTAGATGCAGCGCGTAAAGTGGATTGGTACAAAGCGTCAAAGAAAACATTGTGGGACACAGTGAAAGAGCTACACGCGAACACGGATCCATTGAAGCGGAGAAAAATAGCGGAGCTGCTTTAGTTTCGG
>JAODOY010000019.1:594774-612259 GCA_025399855.1 Forbesichthys papilliferus | reverse complement strand
CCCCCCCCCCCCCCCCCCCCCCCCCCCCCCCCCCCCCCCCCCCCCCCCCCCCCCCCCCTAGTGATGTTGAGCTCCCCGGGAGGTTTAAAAGATGTGATTGGTGACAAGGGACACTGTGGCGATGGCCGCTAACTGCTAGCGCTGATGTGATGCAAAGTGGCTTAGCTTGCTCTCACGCCGCACGCTACTAGCGGTTTGGGGGACAGGTGTCTCCTCGCCCTTTTACAGATGGAAGGTAGATAGGGGGGGTGTTGGAGCTGATGAATGTCCTTTTCAAAGAGGAAACTTACCGCAACTAGTCTGTAAATGGCTGGGATTTGTGGCAGGGCCGCGGCACAACTTAACAGTGTTTTCAGCGAGCTCGATACTGCACAAGTCATTCATGTGTGCATTTGGAGGAAGCGTTTGCAGTGACATTTGAGCAAAGGGCCTCAAGCCATATTTCCTAGCTGTTACAAAGAGAAAATGCACGGCAACGATTGTGAGATGAATTACCCGGGAGTTGATACTATGGACTCTCTTATCTGTTGACAGTTTAGTTACCATGGTGCACAAGAAATGTGTTTTCCAATTCTCTGAAAATTGAGCTTTTCTTTGTCCCATCAAACCTTTAAGGGAGAGAAAATTGCTCTGATCCCACTTGATAAAAGCAAATGATAGATGTAGGAACCAAGGAAAATTCTTCAATTCTGATCTGAAAAAATGATTTGGTCGTGCATCCAGTTACTATCTGGATGGAGTTTATGCGTTTAGTCAATCTGGAGGGTTAAGGGAGAATGATTTCTGTTGCCAATCCACCCACACCTTGTCCAAAGCACTACTTAACCATGTTGGAGGTGTCAGCTGCTCAATTGCTATGGCAGATTACATTCATAAATTAAAGGAACATGGCAGCACTCAACATTTTACACCTTGATATTAAGAAACGTTTAATAGTAGGTAATGATAAGAGAAAGAAGTTTGTCTTAACTCAAGCCTCCGAGCATGTGGACATCTTACTTATTTGATTCGTATTTGATATCCTTACCATGTTTAAAAATAGCTACTAGCTAATAAATAGCTACTAGCTAATAAATAGCTACTAGCTAATAAATAGCTAGTAGCTAATAAATAGCTAGTAGCTAATAAATAGCTAGTAGTAAGTACATAGCTATTTTCAAGATTTTGAACTTCCAAATCGTGAATTTACTATGACTAATTAACAATTAGGTCATTTAGTGGACGTTTATCTAAAGCAATATATTACAAGTTGCCGATGGGTCTAAATGTCTTGCTCAAGGGTGCTTACAAGTAGGTAACTGTGGGGTTGAACCCACGGCCTTCCAAACCCATTTAACTGTGTACTGTTTATGGGAGCTTCACTTGGAAAGTTACACACACACACACAATATGTTTTGGTATGGGTTGGTTTTCTATAGAAAAGGCTTTATACAGTATAGTAACAAAAGTACATTTGGGGTACAAAGTTCTGAAAGACGTGATCATAGATGGAGTCGTCATCTTCTCCTCCTCCTCTCTAATGTGTGTGTCTTGCTGTGTTCTCACTAGGTGTGTTGCAGACCACCTCAGCCATCGGTACCAGCAGGCAGAGCAGAGTTCCTTCACGCTGCGGGCCAGGGGCGTCAAAGAGACCCACACCACCACGGGATGGGGCGAGCAGTGGTCTGATGCGGCATCCTGCCTGCGGTGTCACGCCAGACATCCTCAGTAGCTGCAGCCACGACAACAAATGCCTTTCCGGGGAGGAAACGTTCCAAGTCGCCCATCAACAGCGACACGTCAGAGTTAAGAACTTTTTAACTCTTTGCTAATTTACAGCAAGTTGGTGACGAAGTTTTGGCGACTACCAATGGCAGGACAGATGTTCTCAGCATCTTCTTTTCGATAGCTTAAAATCCCTCGCTGTTCTAGTGCCTGTTCACGGTCCAAAATGTAATAACAGTATTTATACAAACATTTCCCTCCAAAAATGTAAAGTTTTTTTTGAGGGAATGCACACTATTTGTGCGTTTGATTTAACTATTTTTACTGCAGCTCTCACGCCAGTCCTCACGCCAGTTCTAGTTGCTGGCGTAAGACACGCCCACCCCCGAGTTGGCGGTTTGCACACTAGAGAGGGCTTGGTGTCAGCTCATCAGCGATTGAGCGATTTGCGAGTTGAATACGTCGGCGGTGGGAATGCAGGCCAACAGCTGCTAACAGCTATTCAGGCCATCAAATGCCCATTTATCACAGATGACTGGAATGGTATTCCACATACATTTATCCGTCTGGACCATGGTCTGGATAGTAGAAGTACTGGGATATATACAGTAGCGTATGTATGTGTATACTGTATACCATACTGTTTGTGTATTGGAGAATCTTAAAAAAAGAAAAGAAAAAATTAAGAGGAAAAAATAGAAGCAGAACTTGCTCATTACATACAATTGTAAAAAGATTTCATGTATATGTGTATTGTATATACCTCGTTGGGGCTCAAACTTTGATTGCCGACATGGGAAGTGGTTGCTAGCAAGGAGGCTAAAGCCCATGGGTACTAGCATCTGTCGCAAGCATCTATCGCTAGCATTTGGTGTTTGCTTCATTCACTGGCCACCGTTAACACAGTATATACTCCTGCCTTGCCAGCATGCCTCTATTAATGCCAGACAGTAGGTATATGTCATGTTACGATGTTTAACAATGTTTTTAAATGCGTCATATTTTTCCAAAGGTTTAAATGTAAAATAATTTCTCACCAAGGCCAAACAAGTTTGTTTTATTGTATATTGAATATTGAGAGTAAGGTTGGCAGCGCCGGTCAGAGCTTAACTGTGCACATGTTCAAGCTAATTGCAAGTTAATACATTTTATGTCAAATTCACCAAATATCTGCCTGCCTTTCGCTAGCTTGCCGTTCTCTGTGTGTGCTGAAAAGATAATCTTCTACTTCTACACAGCCCTGACTGTGTAAATAGGAACATAAACAGTGGCGAACACCGCCCACAACAACAAAGCCTCAGTACTACGCTTTGCTTCACAATGCGTTTCAATGTGTGGGGCAGCACCACAGAGGGATGTTGTTTTGATATGAGCTGGAAGTTAGCAAGCGTTCTCTTCTGGAGAATGACTGACCCTGCCTTTAATGGTGCCCACGCAGAGACAACGGGGCGCCTCTCTGATTAGTGTCACCTATCCTTGTGCATCTCATCATGTCCATTAGGCCTCGCTCTCGCAGACCTCCGCTGCTAATTGAATAGCCTGTGAAGTGGTGCTGGTAGGGCAGGGAGCCCATCTATCCAACCACTATGGGAGAGAAATGGGACTTCAGCTTGCCGGTGAGAGACAGTATGTAGCCGATAAGCAACAAATGTTTTAGTGCTAGAAAAATGTATTTTGTTGTATTAAATTACCTGGTGGTTTAGGATGGGATCAAATGCTGTTTTGTGTGTGTGTGTGTGTGTTTGTTATTTATATTTCAACAAGAACATATTCCCAACAAGACTAAATATATTTGTATACTTTTTATTCCCCACTTAACACATATAATTGCTTCATTTAGATAATGTAAGTATATGCTAATGTATGTCTGACTTATGTACACTGTACCGTATGATATTAAGTACTTTTGGAGTCATTGTGTAATAATAGTCTTGTAGTATCTGTGTCATACTCCGCATGTTGGCAGAAAGTACTTTTTGCACTATTCCTTTAAACATAACTATTCCTTCCAAGTTATTTCGCTGTATATTCTGATCTACAAGAGGTGCAGTGAGGCTAGTTCTTAGGTGGATAAACATAGTCCGCTGCCATGCGAGGCTACAGTATAATAATGTTAACGGCACACTTGACGGCAGGAGAGCCTGGCCGTTATCTGCATGCACCTGAGGCGCAGCTAGCATAATCGGTATCCCGCGTGAGCAGCTCTGCTTTGCCGGGAAGCAGCTTCGCGGGCGGCTTTGGTTTTATTTATTTTTTAACATTTTATTTCGCTGCTCTGCTTTGTGTCCGTCCTCGGTCATAGCCAAGTGATTCTCTGCTGTTTACCACCTCAGCGCCTGGCTGCGGGCTGAGAGTGTGTGTGTGTGTGTGTGTGTGAGGATGACACAGCCATACCCTGGTGTCTCTCAAATGCCACCGCAGCAGCACCAGCATTGAGTAAAGGCTGCCCCCGGTGTCCCCGTCCAGCTATACGCTTCCAGGGCTTAGTGTGCACGCGCAGGGCCAGATGGACACTTTCATGAGGGCACGAGTGTGGGCTGTTTTGCCGGCTACATCTGGGACTCCACATGGCATAGCAGACTGTGGTGGTGGTGGTGGTGGTGGACGGGGGGGGTGGGGGGGGAGATAGGGGGAGGGGGGGGAGGGCAGAGGGAGAGGAAAGAGCAGTGAGAGGGGGGGAGAGAGAGAGAGAAGGCGGGGGGGAGAAAGAGAGATGGGGTGGAGGGGGGGTGGCTGGTGGTGCGCATTGGGGAGGGCGTTCCCTCCACTGGGCACTCTCTCATATCTATGCCCACTGACAGGGCGTCGGTGCAAATGGCAGCCTAAAAGGTGACACGATGGCTCCTCAGTTAGATGGATGTGGGCAGTCTGTCGTCGGTGGCGACCGGGTGGCACGGCAACTCTGTTATTCTCTAAGGTGTTAGAGTAAAAGGTCACTATTGCAGGACCGATAAAGGTCAGTAACTCATATCATTTAGGTCTGGACATAACCGGTACAATGAGATGGCCTATATAAATAAAATGCACTTACTAATTTACTTGTATGTATAAAGCGATGTGTTTTGTAGCCTATATACTGTATGTTATTAGTTGCTAAAGTGTATGTAGTGGAATTTATATGCCAGCTGTTAACAGTGATTTATGCAGATTTATCTCCAATGATTAATACATTTGATACCTTTATTACCAATGTCTATTATCTCATCTTTACTGACCCAAGTGTATCTGCCTAAATTGTGCTCGTTGCCACTGCGCAATAAGTAATGATATTGTAAAATGCAAATGTTTCCAAGGTGGATATGAAAAATTCATACTTGCATCCAATTAAAACGGTGCGGATTGCGCATTCAGCATTATCCCCAACTTCAAAAAACTCAGTCTCAATTCTTTTTCTTTTTTTTTTTTTTTTTTTTACGCTGATAAATTGAATTGAAGCCAGAGAACCCTGTTTAATCAGAACTCATCAGAGGCCTTATGAAGAGCCGGGTCCATCGGCAGAGATGAAGCATTTTCTCTGTGCACACGGCGAGGCAGGTAACGCACCCACGGTGCACGAGCCACATGCGAACACGATATTTGCTTTGAAGCGAAAACACAGATTCGAATCAGTGGGCCCCAAGCGCCAGCCACCCTGCCTTGTGACTGGCATGTGAACTGCTTCATGCTGGCTACCTGTTGAGGGGGATTAAATACAATACAGATGGTGTTTACATAGTAAACAAAGTGTTTCATGATGTATTTTGAGGAGTGCTCATAATTAAAAGTTCTAGATATTAGCCGAGACACACCAAACTCTGTTCATGTTAAGACCTGTTTGTTTAGCCTAATGTAACCCCCCTCCCCAAAATAAACGGGAGTGACGGTATGATTCTCCTCCCCACCAATGATACAAATCAAACAGACATCTTTTAATTAGTATTCGCAGATATTTGCAAATCCAACATACATCAAAGGAGAGTCACTCTACAGGCAGCAGCGGAAGCAGCTCCAAGCTGAAGGGCGAACTGCGTGGAAGGCCCACAGACGGTGGGCTGGGTCAGGGCCGCTGCACACGCACGCACAGGGGACAACAGAAGCACTACTCGCATCAGGCCGGTCCCACAAGCTGGATAGAATCAATTAAAGGAATTACCAGCTCCCTGTTGGTGTTCGGCCATTACGACAATGCTGTCCGCGCGGCCTCACGTTAAAGCAATTACACGTAGTATCCAGCGGTTCATAAAGAGCATGACCGTTCAAAATCAAATCAAAATGTGTGTGCCCGGCCCGCACGGTGACTTGATCGACCTACAGAGCAGCTGGCTCTCTGGAAGTCAAGTAAAGAATTATTTCCCATTATAATGTAAATCAGCCCGGTATTGTGCATAGACCAAGCGTTGATATGCCATTTTTTTCTCCTGTGTAGATAACATTAGCACATGCACAATAACAGAAAATTATGTCCTCGGAGGTTATTTCTAGCGATATGACATCAAAACCTGACATTGCAGAAAGTGCTTACCGCCTGTCCGAGTGGTTTCGTCTCCCATTTCGATAACAGAAGAGGAAGAGATGGTTTGCCGTTCTGTCATTCAGCGGCTATATGAGAAAAAAGATTTACATAATAGTATGTATATTGTATTCAACTCTATTGTGGCGTTTGAATGTAAACTGAATTATTTGTGTGCCTTTCCACCCCCGGATACAGGACAAAATGTTGTATATTAAACGCAAGATACGTGGCGCCCGATAATCTTCTACCTGTAATCTGATAGGGCAGAGAAAGGAGGCATCAGCCGTACACTCCGGCCGTGATTTATGATTGAGGACATGTTAATAAAAATATCAAAACAATCTGAGCTCTGCTGGGGAAGATACCGCTTCTCCACGTACATCACGGCCGACAGGCCTGTACGGGGAAATGGCCTTCTCTCTGATATTGTGCTTGTATGGGTGCCCCATGCATGAATATATAATTTGCAGGTGTGCATTGTTTTCGGGGGTTGGTTGGTGTGGGGGTAGCACTTCTCCCACAAGGTGACATTTTGCTAAACACATGCTGCCCTGCATGTTTGAGCATAATTGTTAAAACGGAGTCCATCGCTGAGAGTTGACGGTACTAGCTTATCTTCCTTACGGTAGGCTAATAATGTGGGACTGTGAGAGCTTTACAAGGAAGAGTAGAGTGGAGACTAGAGTAGACTATAATTGATTTATTATGAGTGTCTGCATTAAGGGACAGTAATTTATATTTTAAAAGCCGTTGCCGAGATGTGCCCTGCATCACTTAATACTGTACTTCCAATATTAATATTCTTAATGATTTTCTACTTCCCTTACAAAACAGGTTTTTGGCGTTTGTTTTGATGCGACATACAAGAAGAAGATATTCTCTCTGTTACTGTATGTGACAGTATACCATTTCATTAAATTCTGACTGAAACCATATTTTCCACAAAGTGCTAAAAAGCTCAGGTCATGACTTCCCAATATGCTACAAGGTTTTACAATATGTAAATCTAGCACACGGCACAAATACATTTGAGATGTTTTTAAAAGAATTGTTTCATCATGACTCAACTCAACACAACACGCTGCATTTATTAGATGAATGCAGATGAGATCAGTATGAACTTGAACACAACTGCCCAATTAGATCATAAGTCTGGATGAAAATTCAATAAAGAAAATGGTAGATTATACTTCTAGTTAATGTATGCTGCAGAACATTATATCGAAAAGATTCAATGTGTCCAAAAAGAGCATATTTACGACACATTTGTTCTAAACCTGATACAAAATGTGACCCATATTGTGGGCACAGGTGTCTGTTAGAAAGGATTGCGGAACAATCATTGCAGTATTTTGTTTTTTGTTTAGCATTACGTTATCATTGTTTATAATTTATCTGAATACATTTAATTCTCAAATGGCTCCAAAATGCAACCCCTCAGGTGGCTACTGATTTGAGAAAGCAATTTAAAATGTATTTCATGAGAAAAAACGTATGACAACATTTCTAAATCAATAACGTGTTGATACCATCTTTGTCTCTGCTACAGTAGTTTCCTTCTAGTTGTAAAGTACAGCAAGTATCTAATGTCAAAGTACCAAATACTTGAAGAACTTTTCTTCTTAATGCATGCATAATTTACTGAATACCTGAATATCAAAGATTTGCTTTGGTATTCCTCTTAAGTGCACCAAAACTTAAAATGAGATTGACACACAAAGTTTGTTTTCAAAGTCCTTTGCCTCTAAAAACCTGTAGTGCATGAGTGAATCAATGCCTTGAAATATGTTTCACCATCAACTCCACAGCTTGAAGTCAACAAGTTGGATTGTCAGTCGCAATAATGGTGTGTTAAATTGATTATAATTTTCATTCAAGACCAGTCTCACCCAACATCAACATTTCACAGACACATTTGTTGGGTGAATTTCAAAACGAATGTGTCCCCTTTTTTTGGCCCACAGCTCATTTCCTGGTGGAATACATTAACAACGCTGATAATTCTATCATTAATTAAAAAGGAATTACAATTCAGTGAACACTTCAAATTAATCTATTGAGATTTGCCCACACATATTGTACCCATTCTATTTTCTTTGTATAATTGAAGAATTTGCAGTTAGATGGGCTTGTTTCACTTCCAGGATGAGAGCTAGTGGTTCTTGGGAGCATTGTGTTAATCCCACAATGGCTAGTGGCTTTGATTCCCTATTAGAACTAAACATATTACATTATCTTTGGAGAATAATCTCCCCCCACTGACATATGTGTATGCTTGGGTGGTATGGTGTATTACATCAAGGTATTTGTTAGCCTACCTGTAATTTACACCACCTTTAAAGGTGTAGTCAGCATTTGTAAGATAATACACGTTTTGTCAAATCCAGCAAATTTATGTTCTAGTTGCCAGTTCTATGTGCGCGTTGAAAATAAATCTGGTGTTTCTACACAGCCCTGGCTCTGTAAATGGGAACACAAACAAAGTGGTGCAGTCCGCACCATGCAGGACTATCCCACCCATGTCAATGTGTGGGAGGCAGAGCTTACAGGGGAGCACCCTATGGCATTGAAGGGAGAGGTAATTGTGTTTTTCATACAGTGCGGATCAGCATTCCTTCTCCAGCATCTCTGACACCCCCTTTAAAGGGACATTCAACATGTCTGTCCCACAATGTATATAGTGGCGCTAGCCTGGTGTAACCAGACCAAACGTTTACTTTGTGAATAGGGTCTGCCAGACACATCCCATTAAAGATGGTTTTCATTGTGTGCTAAGATTCGCTGATTGGTCCACCATCCAGAGTGAACACTAAGGGCGTACTCACACTTGGCCCAGTTGCCTTGAACCGTGCCTGAGCACGATTGTCCCCCCTCCCCACTCCCCCGCTGGCCTGCACTCACACTGCAGTTAACATTCAGGGCCAGGGCACGCTTACTCCAAAACATTAGGTTGGCTACTTGGTTTCACGCCAATTATTTTGTCCACATCATTGTTCCACTGGAATATGTCCGCGATGTCCGACGACCTACCAGATGTACGGAGGGCGTCCTGTACCTTTAGATACTGACCACGCAGTATTGTCAGTATTTGCCGACACTGCTCACGTGGTTTATTGATACCCACGATTAAGTAGATAGTTCTTGTGTGTTGCATCCAGTTGCTCCTGAATACTCTAGTCTGCCCTAATTTCCAATAAACATTGCACTTCTGCCGTAGACCAAAGTTTTCCCAATGCCGCCAAGCTGTTTGTAATGAAACAACTGTCGCGTCGATGACTTCCATTGGGTGCTCGGGCACGTTTGCAATCACACTGATGCGTTCCGCGCCTGAGTCCAACCAAACCGTGCCCTGGCCAACCTCTTAAGCGTGCCGCGCCCGGGCACGGTACGGAGCGATCACACTAGTCAAAGAAACCAGACTTTGGGGTCAAACTAGCTCGGGCACGGTTTAACTGGGCCAAGTGTGAGTACGCCCTAAAGTGAACAGGGTTTCCAAACTACAATAAATTGAGCTGAGAGCAATAGGAAGGTGAAGCCAGGCTAATATGCTGTAGAAAACCCCAAATCACGAAAGTCACCACGATTTGCTATTAATAAAGTTTGCGTAGGCGTGGTTGGGTGAATTTCAGGGAGGGGGAAGAGGAGAACGCTGTGGGTGAATGGAGACTAAATTCACATGCTTTGGGGTGTCACAATCACATGCTGTGCTTTCAGGTAAGGGAGGGGTTGCTCCGGTCCTTGTGTTTGAAACCAAAACAACGGTCGCAAAATAATCTCCCATTCCCCTTTTAAATTGAACCTAGCACTAACATGTTCATATTTATTCTATATCACGATCGAAGCGTTGAAAGATGGCTCACAATCTAACTGTTGTTTAGATTATTTTGCTAAATAGTAATTTGGGAGCATAGAATTCTGATCTGGCTAGTAGGCACTGAGCTGTTTATCTCCTCGGGTTATAAATATCCAGCACTTGACGGTTCCACAGCATGGAGTTACTTGGAAGGTGATAAGGTGCTAATTAGCAACTGTTAACAGAAATAACAAACAGCATACATAGAATGAAACACATCTTGCTCTTGCCACTAAATGTTCCAAGGGCGATACATTCCCTTCGGTGCTTCCAGACACCGAGACTTGAGAGATGTCCCTATTAACACTGTGTACAAGACACTCTTTTTTTTTCCACCTCCCAGGCAAGACAGGTTTGACAAATTAAGACTGTGGAGTCATTAGATTAAGATAAGAATTTACAGTTCTTTTACTTTGAGACCGACTTTTATCTGTTGTATTTCCCCTCTCTATCTCTTTTGTTCCTTCTCCATTCTACGGGAGATAGTTAAAGTAATTGGGATGTTGTGTGACCAGAAAGGCCAGAGAGGATTTTAACCCTGTCATGGATTAACCTCTCATGTCTAATATAGGTCACATAAGTGCAGTTGGAGACATATTGAGACTCATTTAAGGAGATCTTGGCAGTACCATCGTTTCAAATCATCTTGTTTTTCTACAGGTACATTTAGAAAATGGTCTAGGAATGACTGTTTTCTGCCAAAGGTTATTAAGGCATAAAATATATTTCATAGGTCAATGGGCAAGACAAGCATATGCCTCCTGGTTCATCATTTAACATTTTAGCCACTTTCTTAATTGCTGTCTTGAAAACTGTTATCAATTAATTCAACACCTGTCGAAATAGTTTTTCTGCTATTACAATTGTAAAATATTAGAAAAAAGAATTCACAATGGGAAACAAAGTAACAAATGTTCTTCCTTTTTTTAGTCATCATAATTAATAATAATAATTAAAAACATGCACCCATATTTCTAAAACATCTGCCCTGTGCCCACATATGACATACTGTTCTGGGGGAAAAAAACACAATTTTCAATTTGCCCAGCTTGTTGTTTTCATTTGTCAAAGGTTAGTGCCTTGTTCTACTGCATTGTTAATGCATTTGCTAGTATTGTGTTGTGCTAGCTACTCGTATTTGTAAAACGACATGCAGCATTGTTGATAACAAGGGCAAGTCTCTGACATAAAGATGGCTGGGGTGATTTGAAAAACACATACATTTTGCATTTAATGGTGTTTAAAGGTAACAAGCTACAAGAGAATATTAGCTAACAGATCAGTGGGCCATTCCCCGGCTTCTCCAGCAAATGGCAAGGGTACAGTAGCTGGTAGATGCAAAGATGTTCCTTTCATGTGAGCCATAACTAGCTGAAAGCGGAGTCCTATGTGCATCATGGATGCACTGTGACTGATGAGAGCTTTAGATGAGAGACCTTTGTCATTTGAGCCAACTGTACCTTTAATTTGAAATTCTCTAATGTCTCAGATAGGGTAACATTAAAGGCCGGGGTCATTAGTGTATTGTAGTGTATGCCCGCAATCCACTACACTGGACGTGCCTTGGAATGTTGTCATGTTCATCAGTGCCCTGCATAATGGGATGAGAAACTATTTACATATCACATCAAAATTGCCAGAGGAGAGCATTAATTATTGAAAAACTGACAAAATCAAAAGACCAGCTTTTTCCACGTTATAGTTTGATGTCTGTGCAGACTGAAACCCACTCTAAGCCCAGTAAACATAATTATCTCAATTTTGGAGACATTGCAGACTTTTGTATTTGCAGAAGAGGGCCTAACACAAAAACATGGACATCCAACAATTGCTAAAGTTAGTGTTCCCCTTAAAGGGTGATTGTGTTATAGTACCCCCAGTAAAGGGGGTTCTAACGCCCACTGAATGCGTTTGACGCACGTCGCCGCAAAGGTTTGGAACTTTGTTCTTTCTTGGCCGTCGAGTCATAAGCATGCACTGAAAATCTGCAGATATTTACGCTCTTCCGTCAATTTGTCTTTACGTTTTGGGCGTTGGCCTTACCACACATTTCATCCCCAACTCGTGGTTTGAATCACAACTGTCTACAGTGTGTGTGTGGGTCAGTGTAGGGAACAGTGTCTCCACACAGTGTAGGGATCAGTGTCTCCACACGCCACACAGCGTAGGGAACAGTGTCTCCACACGCAACACAGTGTAGGGAACAGTGTATCCACACTCCACACAGTGTAGGGAACAGTGTATCCACACTCCACATAGTGTAGGGAACAGTGTCTCCACACTCCACACAGTGTAGGGAACAGTGTCTCCACACTCCACACAGTGTAGGGAACAGTGTCTCCACACTCCACATAGTGTAGGGAACAGTGTATTCACACTCCACACAGTGTAGGGAACAGTGTCTCCACACGCCACACAGTGTAGGGAACAGTGTCTCCACACGCCACACAGTGTAGGGAACAGTGTCTCCACACGCCACACAATGTTGGGAACAGTGTATCCACACTCCACACAGTGTAGGGAACAGTGTCTCCACACTCCACACAGTGTAGGGATCAGTGTATTCACACACCACACAGTGTAGGGAACAGTGTATCCACACTCCACACAGTGTAGGGATCAGTGTCTCCACACTCCACACAGTGTAGGGAACAGTGTCTCCACACGCCACACAGTGTAGGGAACAGTGTCTCCACACTCCACACAGTGTAGGGAACAGTGTCTCCACACGCCACACAGAGTAGGGAACAGTGTATCCACACTCCACACAGTGTAGCGAACAGTGTATTCACACTCCACACAGTGTAAGGATCAGTGTCTCCACACGCCACACAGTGTAGGGAACAGTGTCTCCACACGCCACACAGTGTAGGGAACAGTGTATCCACACTCCACACAGTGTAGGGAACAGTGTCTCCACACGCCACACAGTGTAGGGAACAGTGTCTCCACACGCCACACAGTGTAGGGAACAGTGTCTCCACACAGTGTAGGGAACAGTGTATCCACACTCCACAACTGATTTCAACCACAGAGGTCATTCCAGACACAAATCGACAAGTGTCCCTTTAACCTAACACTGCTGACAATATTCTGTGCATGTTTAGGACCTTGCTTGCATTTCAGGTGGCTGCGGTTACGGTTCTAGCTCAGTGAGTTTGTACAATGACTGATCTCTTCACCGGCACATCCTGTATATCCCTACATGATCCTCCTAATGATAACATGCATGAAGATATAAATATATTCTAGAGAGCCTTTGGTGGCGTTCCTTCTGTGATAAGACGAGGCATGTTACTTCAGTTTGCATCACAATTTATAGATCATGAGATGTGTAGTCAGATGTTATCTATGTAAATAGGCCTATGGCTGTTCTCACCTAGTGTTGGCCTGCTTTCATGGTAACCTCTGTTGTACATATATTAATATAAGGATATCACTAAAAGATGTGCATCCAACAATCTGTCCATTGAATGTATAAGCAATTAGGTGTACGGTATGTTTTCTTAAATATTAACTTTTCTAACAGGCCTCATTACTTTTCCATTTACATAATTAAAATGTGGTTTCTCATCATTTATAATGGTGAGTAGCCTTAACCTCACTTATAGCTTTGATAATGGGAACCCTATCACTTGAATCGCAACTGGGTTTATAATGCAGTTACAGTAAATGGTGATTTAAGCCTTCCGAAGCCATGAGAAGTTTCTCTTTGATAACAAAAACTCACAAGTTCTGTCAGCCATGTCTTTACTGTTGTATATGTTAACATTTCTCTCAACGTTTTAATTCCAATACATCAGAGCTGTAAACGGGATGTTGATGGTTTTTTATCATGTTTTTCGTGGCTTAAACAGTTGCCCATTCAACTGCATTATAAGATTAGGTTAAATGAGAGTCAGCAGATATCAAATGTCAAAGCTATCGCTGAGTTTTCACTACTATTAGTAATGATTGTAAACATTACAGTAAGGTTTACTGAAATATCCTGTATACCCCATCATAAAACAATATATTCTGTGATGGTCCATACTGTATGCTAGTTCTAATGCTACGTAGCTAGGACCTGTTTAATTTATATCAATCAATATATTTGTTAATGCTTTTGTAACTGGTCAGCCGTGGTTTTGGGCACGGGGAAGTAATACCACGCTATCCGACACTTCAAAGGATGATCTGGCGACACATGCCAGAACCCGTTGGGTTTTTTGTTTGCCGTATAGATCGCCCGCTCTCTGCACGGCAGAGCGGAGTTCGCGTCCCGGGTGGGACGGATCTACGGTTACGCTGTTTTGTACTTGTCTCCGCTTGGGTTGCAACCCATCTGCAGGAGAAACACATGTTGTCTCGTATTTAAACCAAACAGATTCCTAATAGTTGATAATTAGTTTTACAACGCTGCCCTGCTATATGAATTAGGCATTCATAGGCAATAAGTACAACTCATGTAGTAAAAAAAAAAAAAAGAAAACACATACAGATATATTCGACTGCATCCCCCGCCCTATCACAATGTCATCTCCGCGAGCTGCCAAGTCACACGGGTCTTCTGTAATAGGCTGGCACATGTACCGGCACAGCCTGTGGAACCTTACACATAGCCGAAGCTGGTCTTGGCGTTGCTTTTGGCAGTTATGTACTCTTGCACTGCACATTCTTTCAGAGGAAAGAGGGGAAAAAAAAGAATAAAGTTTTAACTAGCTGCTCTTACCACTCCTTCATAAATGAGGAAGCCCTTGGCATAAATAGATCTACATGTTCATTTGGTATATTAGGAGAGGCACACAGTTAAAGAGTGTACATTACAATTGTAAATGTCTGCCCTAGGGCTCTTAGCCTGGTGCTAGATTGCATGAGGTCTATGCTTGTGGACAGAGCCTGGCTGCTGGCATCTGATTGAAGGTCCAGCAAGCTAATTAATTTCATTAGAAAGTGAAGTCATCTTCTAGCAGGCATTAATATTTGGAGCGTCATGTTGCTAATTTATTTCCAGATTTAATTAGCTCAGAGAAGAAATGTTGCTTAGGCAAGAGGACTTTTTAATTATCAGCTTGGATAAATTTGAAAATGTTGATGCCTTAGGGTTGAGTTAATTAAAACCTGCATTATTTTAACTTTAATTAGCTCCCATCTTTGTTTTTCTTCACCATATGGCCATGTCCTGTAGTCAAATTTAGTTAATTAAGCTAATTAAGCTAATCATTTTAATTACTCAAGACAATGTGATTGGATAGAGGATGACTACAAGTTTATAGCCAAGTACTTGTTTTTCATTAAGTTGAAGGGACAGAGTTATTTCTGATTGCAGTTGGCAAGCATAGCAGAGTAGTTTGGAAATGTGACAGCCTCTGAGATATTAAGGCTGAAGTCTAATTGCATTCCTTGGTAATAAAATAAAATCCAGGCTTGTCACTGGCACAACTCTTTTAGAGGAGAAATGGTTTGCCCCAACATCCTTACACATTCCACTAGTTTTAGCTCATGCGTTGATGTGGAACCCCTTCTACTCCATCAGATTAAATGATCCCTTCACTTATTCAAGTTTGAAGAGCTTGCACCACCTCCAATGCGTTTTCTTCTAGACCGGGTTGAGATTGCGGAAGCAATAACAAATCATTGCTGTTTATAGATAAAATCCCTTAGTTCTACAAACATTGTCTCTTTAGATATCATATCAAGGCTTCTTGAGAACAGACGTGATGCTTTGTTACATTCATTTAACTGAAAGAGTGCCAAAGTGAATGACTATACTTTGACCATCTGCATGCTAGTCAATATATCATGCAGATGTTTGGGATAGAATAAAAACGTGGGTACACCTTTAATTAAAAATGCTATTCTTGATTCAAAAGCTTAATGTTTATAGCAGTAGATCTATCAATCTGATTTGTACACACAATAGAAACAGTAGAAGTTAGGCCAGGGGTGGGCAATCCTGGTCCTGGAGGGCCGGTGCCCTGCATGTTTGAATGGGTCCATTAGCAGGCTTCCAACGACCCATTCATTTGAATCAGGTGTGTTGGAGCAGGAAGACACCTAAAACATGCAGGGCACCGGCCCTCCAGGACCAGGATTGCCCACCCCTGGTCTAGACTAACCTGGCTCCGCACGACTATTGTTCTCAGGTCAATTTCTTTTTGCTGAGATTACAGTCTGGAAACCCTGTTCGCACAGCCACCCAGCTGCTGGCGGCTAGTTAGTTAAGTCAAGTGTTTCTTTTCTTTAATGGTGGTAGAGGTAAATGACGCGATGAAAATGGCGACTGGTTCAGCGCTATCCAATAGTTTCAAAATTAAGCAGATGTCTACACAAAGTAGGAGGAAACAACTGTGAACACTGGAACACTTCCCAATGGAGCGTGGCCATATGGGAATATGGTCTGGTTACACCAAAGGCTAGGTCTAAACATGCCCCTATTAGGGAACGTTTGCAGTTTCCGCATCCTATTGGGCCTAGACCCCTCTGGTTAATTTAGAAAATTATTGGATAGCATATAACCAATCAGTTTTGATAAAACCAATTGTATTGCTTCCTCTAGCTCAACTACCATTTAAAACGCTTGACTTCAATTCATATTATTAACGTCATTGCGTTTAGCCACTTCCACTGGTCAATGATTGGTCCACCATCCAGGGTGGCTACATGAATGCTGAAGTAATCACAGTTTCCAGACTATTATCTCACAGAACATTGATTTTAGAGCAATAGTCAGGTGGATGTGGAAACACTGGTTTTCTTTTCAGCGCACACTAGAAGTCTTCGAGTCTTCCGAGACCCGAAAATTCGAGACCGACCCGAGACCTGACCAGGCCGGGTTCAACTATGAATGACTCAGATCTGGGTTGGGTTTGACATAATTACTACAACTCTCTGGTATTTGCGTTTTACCAACTGGACCCGTTAATTAATTTCTAAATATGTTTACATTATTATATGTAGCTTAAAAATAGAACCAATTACAAAATGTTAAAGCCAAAAAAATTAATATTAATTAACCGCATTTTTTTGTCATGGTTTGACGAAACAGGCAGGTCCTGTGGTGCCGGTGAGCGATGCTATTGATCATGTATAGACTACTTGCTTTTAATTTTACTTGCTTACGGTAAATGATCTGTCCGTGATAGGAATTACACACTGCAACATGGGACAGCCCCAAGCTATCTCCAAGCTATGGTCTGGTTCCAGGCCCCAAAAAGAGAACTTTGTTTTACCACCTCGACTGGCCGACTGGCAATGCCACCGTTACGAGGCCTCAAGACTCGCTCATCAAAGTCTTGCCTTTTCTCCGTCTTGGTACTACAGTGGTGGAATGAGCTTTCAGCAACAGTCAAAACTGTGAAAACCCTACCCATCTTCTGTAAGAGACTCAAGACACATCTCTTCACAATCCACCTTGGTACCTTGACAAGTGACCTCGCCACCTCTTAGCACTCCTA
>JAODOY010000019.1:559504-570492 GCA_025399855.1 Forbesichthys papilliferus | reverse complement strand
CAACACCGGGGTTATGAACCCACGACCTTCCGGCTGGAAGTCCAACACCAAGACCACTAGACCATCCTGTCCCCAGAAAGGTTGAAAGGTGAAAGGTTGCCAGGTGCCAGGGAAGAAATAATCACTGTATGTGCAGTATTCAATCAGTATACACATTGAAACTGCACAATACATACAAAAAATAAACACAATACGGTTTTACATTGAAACTGCATAATTAATACAAATAATAAACATTATATGGTTTTACATTGAAACTGCATAATAAATAAAAATAATAAACACAATACTGTTTTACTGTTTTAAGGCAACATTTGGACTGGGGTTATGTGAACCGGTCCAAACATTGTGTTTTTCTGTAGGGCTTGTTGAAGACATGACTTTTGTAGTATCCCAAAAATCTCATCTTCCCCTTCTCTATTCCCACAGTGAATTAGTTGAACCCTTGAATCTTATATTTGCACATCAAATGTCAGTTTACAGGCTGTGTGTTCTTAATGAACCCATGTGAACTGTGCATGTGCACTAGAGATACCAGGTGACGGGGTCCAGCTGTGCACAAAACAAACTGACTGTTATTTACACAACTCTTCAGAGTGAAATAAGATGATTGGAGTGCAGTGCTCCTACTTTCTGGACCATTTCTTGGTGATAGACAAAGAAAAGATCAAATTGGATAAGTCCATGCTGTAAATCAATCCATACCTTTGCTGGGGTTTCCCAAGGTACCGGACCTTCTACAAGACAACATACAAGGTGGGCTACAAATCGGTGACTGAGCTGGAGTGGAGGTGTTGTCCCGGCTACTCTGGAGAGAGCTGCCATGACGGGCCCACCGCCCTGCCTGACGATACGATGCCGCCTTTCAAGGGGGCAGGCCTGCCCCACCGCCCCGGCGTGAAGGGCTTCCCCCATGGCCCCCGGCCCACAGTGGACCACAAGCCTGACTCAGGACAGCTGGAGCCAGATAAGCCATTCCCCAGCCTCCCTGACCACAGACCCATTCCCAGCGGGCAGCTGCCAGTCGGCAAACCAAACTATGGTGAGTAGTATGTATGACTGTGGAAATAGACTGCACAGATTGTTATGTAAGGTGAAAGCACTTGTCAATTGGCCAATCTTCAGTTTTATGTTGAATATACCTGTAACTTAAATATCACAGTTATCAAAAAATAATACAAATAATAATTTATATTTGCAAGCAATTACACGTCTGTAAATATGTGCATTTAAGTAAACATTACTGTTAAAGACCTTGATCCTGGTCATTTTATTAATGGGCACTCCAACTCGTTTTCAAGTATTATTAGCAACTAACGTGACAGTAGTAGTCATTATGATGCCTTCATGACCACACATTTGCACAGATGGTTTATAACACAAAATCATCTGGGGAGTCGTCCATTGAAACTGTTTGGAAAAGGAAAGACGATATAAATACACTTGGTAACATTGGATTAATCATCTGTCTATCGCCGTATGGGCTAACGTCACACCTAAACTATGCCTTACGATGCTGAGAAGCTTGTTTTGAAGCCTATCCAGACTGACGCTTGCAGTGAAGTTAAATTAGAGATCAGAATGGGACCTCGATGCTGCCATATGTCTGGCACATGCAGTTTGTGTATCTATCCGAAAAGGACGGAAACATTATTTCAATTAATGGAGCACTGTTTTAGTCAGGTCTGCGTGTAACCGGACACAAATCCAGTATCTCCGGATTAAGAGGCAGATGTCTTAGCACGAAATGCTAAACCCTAAGGGCTCTAGCATCTGTCACAGCATCTGTCATAGACTGCCCTGCGCTAACCAGCTGGCCACCGTTACATGTGCAAAGTCTTATAAAATAAATCTGTGAGGAGGAATGTTTCAGTAGCTATGTACAGCCTGAAAAATATTTGATACCAATAGCATGTTATTTTATTCTTTCTCTTACTGATCCATCTCCAGACAAGTTTGGCATTTCGGGGGTGACCGGTGAGCGTCTGTATCGCATGGAGGAGGACATGAGGCGCCTCACCCAGGGTCTGGACACGCTCAATCGGGTGGTTGCTGGTCTGGAGGAACGCCTGCGTACCTCTCTACGAGAGGACACCAGCAGGTTCCTGGGCTCCGTGTTGGCCACAGGCCCCCGCTTGTCCCCCTCCACAGTGGGCTTCGGGGCACTGCCTGACGGGACCCCGGACGGGACCGGGCTAGACGGAGGAGAGCGCTTTACGGGCTTTGGAGAGCTGGCGGGCAGGGTGACGGAGGTGAAGGATGAGCTGCGCGCCAAGACCCATGTCTTGGAGGAGATTCAGGTACAAGTCACGTCACTTTCTTCTTCTTGATCCCATCTCTCTGGATGCTAGATCACCGATCGCATTACAGCTGCTGCTGGGAAATGCATTGTGTATTGTACACACATGCATCTTATTTAATTATAGAGAATACATTTTATATTATAGGTCTCTCTCTCTCTCTCTCTCTCTCTCTCTCTCTCTCTGCCTCTCTCTCTCTCTCTCTCTCTCTCTGCCTCTTGATAATGAAATGCTTGCTCCAGCCTTCCTTCTATCTTCCTTCTCAGTCCACAATTTAGATTACTTCATCTCGGTGAGCAGCAAACTGAATGAAATTTCGATTTGAGCAGAAAGTAATTTACTGGGATCTGGAGCCATTTGTCATCATATCTCACCGGGTGTTTGCTCCATCACTGCACTTTTCCTAAGCAATCAAATAAGACCACGGCATCTGACATGCTCGGAGTGGGGGTAGAGGGGCTGGGGGTGTTTAACTCTGGCATGTGTTTTGCTTGTGTGGCTGTGAATCCAATAGAGTTGTTGAGATAAAAAAATAAAATAAAATTAACAAGGGTCAGAAATTACATTTATAAATGTGTTTTAAAGTAACAATGGTGATCCATAGCCGATAAGTGGTTTAGACAGGAGATTAGCACCGCCTAAGAAACACACATGTGAAAACAAGGAACAAATCGTATATGCGGGTTTTGTTAAAGGTATACTTCTCGATTTTACATTCATGTTAAAGCACAACTGTCCACAAAGGTGTCAGTGGTTGTACAGGCAAAACTAAAGATGGGTGTGATCCCAATAGTGTTGTACAGAGATGAGTAGAGAGGTGAGTCTGCCACTCAGCAGACTCAGCATGTGCTCTGTGAGTTTCAAGCAAAAATACATATATTTGGTTTCAACTACAAGGGCAATGTCGGAGAATAATTTGAGCACCATCCCTTTAAACTTAAAGCACTGAATAGAAGGGATCTAAATAGTGCGAGACACTCTTGCATTCACAGCCCGTGCAGTTGTTAGGTACACTGACAAGGCAAGCGTGTGAGTTCTTTGCAGATGGACACGAAAATGGCTTTCAATAACAAAGCCTTAGAAGAAGCAAATTTTGCCTTGGCATCGATTGGAAGGGCTCCATCAAAACTCAATTTCAGAAACTAATTAACTGGAGACTGTTGTCGCTACGTCGCCAATTCTCTGCCTTAGCGGGGACAAACACGACAGAGGAAATGACCACATGGCTTGTTTTAAGGCTATTGTGTTTGTCTACTTGGGCAGAACACACAAACAATTCTGCATCAGCCTTTTGTGATCCTTCTGTGAGCCTCAGAGTTCCACTTGTTTTATTTTAAGGTTCATTTATAGTTTGCCTAAAATTCAAATCATGTTTCAGATTAGTGATTAAAGCAGATTTTAAAATGAATGAATGCAATAACGTTGATTATACTGTAGCATCACAGCTATATAAATCTTAATAAAAGAATACAATGGAGCGCTTTAGCACAACCTAGCCATACCTCCATGTGGTACCCATATCAGGTTTATTATTTTACTGATACATAGTATTTGATTTACAGGGCCAAAGCCTTCGGGTGCTCAATTAAGTTGCTATCAGTTTGCACTTGGACTGTAATGGCTGCTTCTTTCATTGAACTCTGTACTGGGTTGAACGGGTGGAAGGGGGATACCCAGGTCAGTATAATTAACACCAAGGGACTCTTTAATTGCAATGACACATCTGTTCTTCGCTAGTTTCCCTCCAAATCCCCTCTCCTGCTGTTGTTTCCCAGGGTTACATTGGTTGGTCAACCAATGTAGAAAATGCTGTGCTGGGATATTTGTTTTTCCCTGCCCACATTAAGGGTTCTTACTTTAAAATGACACACACACAAAGCAGCTTTTACGCAATAAAGAGCTCAACATTTAAATACAAAAAGTGTAGACTTGCGCCGTCTACAGGCCAGGGCTATTGGATTTCATTTCGACACTGACAGTCAGGTGAAATATAGCATGGCTTGCTATTAGGCTGTCTGGTAAATGCAGACCTCATTCAGCAAGGCCTTTGAGCAGGGTAAAATTACCCCTACAACAATGATTTCTGCAACACAGTCCATTAAAAATGCCTCTCTACATCAGCAGGCAAAGCACCTTAAAAGCACTAGGCCATATTGATACTGAGCGGGGCTTTGCATAATGGGAAGAGCTACATTAGAGATGGAAGGATGGGGGCGGGGGCGGGGGGAGGCGTGTGTGTGTGTTTGAGTGTGTGTTTTGGGAGGGAGATGGTGGGTGGATATGGGGTGGGGGGGGGGGGTATCAGCCAAATTACACTTGGTTAATTCAGAGTAACAGATCTGGCCCCAAGTGAATTGAAGGCCTTGAATTAATTCTGTTATGACAAATCAAGATAAACGTTTCTCCTAAATTGCATGCGATTTAATTAATTTCTGAGATCCCGTTTTTTTTTTCTTCCCCGGACTAATAGTTCACATTCTCTTGTGCTGTCATAGTGCTTGAGTGGGCAGACTTCAAAGTGATATTAAATAACCAACTATTAGATTTACCTCACACGTTCTATTGGAAAAGTGCCATTTAATTACCTGGGCTTATTCAATTTAAGGAGACAGCATTTTCCCTGAATCCAACAGCTATGTAGATTCATTTCCCCCCTACTGGCAACCTTCACAAATCATATTACCTCTACATTTAAAATAGCATAATCCCAAAAAGAATACAAAACTGCAAGCTGAATACAGTTTTTTTTTTTTTATTCAACCAATATCTCCTTGCATTTCACTATTTTACCATTCTCTGTGCGTGTTGAAAAAATTATCTGATACTTCTACACGGCCCTGACTCCGTAAATAGAAACATAAACAAAGTGGTGAACACCGCTCACATCAACAAAGCCGCAGACCTACACTTTGCTTTACAATGCATTTCAGAGAACCGCGGAGCGATACCGCTTTGATTTGGACTCAAAGTTAGAAAGAATGACTGACCCTGCCTTTAAGATGCACTGCTTGCACACCTAATGTGGTAACCGTGGTGTCTCAACGCCCAGTTATCAAATCAAATCAAGCTTTATTTATAGAGCACTATTCGTGCAAGTTTGCAATACAATGTGCTTAACACTACAATAAAACAATAGAATTATGAGGGGGGAAAATATAAGAATCAGGTCGTGCGGCTTTTGCTGAAAGTGTTCTGTTCAAATTGAGCAATGACAACGTGCTAATTGTACTCAGCTAGCATGCAGGCATACATTACATACATCATGGCCTGCCAAACCACGAGAGCATTGAAATACTACTTTGTAATGATACTAGAATGTGCACACTAAACCTTAAGAAATTCAGACCCAGCAACCCAATTTCACATATGAGCATTAGAATCCTATTCCAGTACAAAAGGTCTGTCTCTTTAATAAGAAAGAGGGGGGAACAGCAGCACATGGCCTTCTTAATAATCCCCTCCTCTACATGTCTTTCTGCCTTGCTCTCTCTCTCAAAAGCCAATTTGGTTAA
Source organism: Forbesichthys papilliferus (assembly GCA_025399855.1). NCBI lineage: Eukaryota > Metazoa > Chordata > Actinopteri > Percopsiformes > Amblyopsidae > Forbesichthys > Forbesichthys papilliferus. The sequence continues at coordinate 564,680 of JAODOY010000019.1, read as the reverse complement.
TTAAATGTTTTGTTTGCAATGTGGCTCTCATTCATTTCGGACACGTCATTGCGAGCGGGTACAAGCCAGGGACCAGATCTCATTAGATAAAACCCATCAGGACAAGAGGAAATGGAGGACAACTATAATTAAAGCATTTAATTGTGTAGACTAGGCTGCTAGATGATTCCCTCCCCTTCTACTCGTATCTCTACAGAGATCTCCTGCTTGTGTAAGATGTGGTTTAGCTCCTGCCTTCAACTGAGCACTCTCTCGTTACAAGTGGAAGGGTGTATCTACAGCACATTTCCCCTCGTCCAATTTAAATTAGGTTATAGTGCTATTATGAATGAAGTAGCCCATTGACATCCTTGTACCTTTTATGAGGTTATGAGGAAAGCTTCATCCTTGAAGAAGAGTTGTGTATTGGAAGTTGAATACCAGGTTTGTTATTAAAACATTAAGATAGGATTGTACAAATCAAACAAACAGTTTGAGTAATATATATCTTGTTACTAGTTGTTTAGAAAAATCTGTAACTTTCAGGGGTCACATCTTGAATGAGGCCACCGCACTACTATCTATCCAACATGAGTTGGCCAGTCTGGGGTTAACACCTACTAGAATATTCTAAAAGGCTATCATTGTTAATTGTCTTTTACTGATATTAAAAACGCACCAAGCCCTTTCGAATCCCACAAGAGACAAGGTCAATACGCACCTATCCACTTTCTGAACGTCTCGGACCAGCAATTTACTAAATGCTTCAAGACCGTGTTTATTTCTTTCAGTTATATGAGCAACTAACAGACATGGCAGTTCTGCTGTGTGCTCTGTCAAGATGCCAGTCATGTTCTGGATGCTTTAAAGGTGGAGTCAGGGATGCTGAATAAAAAGATTGTTGATATTTGAACTTGATTAAAATAAAAACACCTTTGCCTTCATAGGGTGCTCCCTCAGAGCTCTGTCCCTCCCCAAATTGTACATGCATTCACTAGGCTGGGATATTGTTGCGTGGTGCGATCCGCACAACTTTGTCTGTGTTCCCATTCACAGGGCTGTGTAGATACACCACTGCGCACACAGAACTGACAGCTGAGATATTCACAGAATTTGACAGAATGTGTAATAGCTTACAATCGCTAACTCCACTGCGTTGAAATACATTTTTAATACTAAAAATGTTATTTTTTCTGTTAACGAATGCATTTTTATTGTCAAAATGTATGTCATAATTACAATAAAATGGCAATTAAAAAATGCAACGACAATAACATAAAATGTCCATAAAAAATAATTAAATAAAAAAAACAACATGACAAATAAATCTACGACACCCATTACACACATTTCTCTGCCTTACCTTATGTAGTCATTTCTGCAGAGGATCATGCCACTTTTTGTGTAGCACGACGTGCCTATTTCGCCCAGCTGGGCCTGGCAGCAGGAACACTTGAGGCATCGGCTGTGCCAATAGCTGTCCATGGTGAAAAGGAGGAACCGGTCTGCGATCTTGCCCCCGCACCCCGCACACCGCTTCCAAGAAAGAGAGCCTGCTCCAACCGGTGGAGGCTGTGTGTTGCCTGCAGGGTTCACCATGGTCCCTAAAACACACACACACACACGAAGAGGTGAGGTTATTTTGACAGTTTGCATGCTGCCTAGAAGTCTTGCCCAAAGCATCGTCTTATATTTGGCTATTATGGCTGTAAATTGTACGACGGCACAACACCTGGAATGTAAGAACTATTTTGAGTATTCATTTTGTAAGGAAAACACATAAATAAATAATCTATGAGTCATTTTGTGAACTTATCCACCCAAGATCTCTGTCTCAATCCAAGGCTGTTGCTTCACTGGCCATCTCATGATGAATGTGTGTTAACTGATAACACAAGGGGCCCTGGGGCAATTACACAGTGTAGCCTTTTGTTATGCTGTCTTAACACAATGCCTCATATCCCCAGTTTGGAAGTTGGCCTATAATGGAGACTGTCAGGAGGAACGGTCAATTAATTACTTGGGATTGTTAGGTTGGTGCTTAACAAAAAAAAAAAGAGAAAAAAAACATTTGTTTGGAAACGATAGGAATTTTCTTTAAACAATGTCCAAAATGGATGCAGCAGAAACAAATTATTTCTTCATAATGGCTGTGGCTCTAACGACACGTCTTCCTGTTGTATTATAATCTATTAATGCAATGTGGGCATTCGTTTCACTAGTACATTGACGTAAACTGGATGCATCAAATCTAATACTGCACAATTTTGTTAGGCAGGACTTCATGGCTGGCTAAGCCAAATCCTTGTTGAAAGGCAGGTAGGGTAATTAGAGGTGGTGTGCGTGCGTGTGTGTGTGCGTGTGCGTGTGTGTGTGTGTCTGCGCGGAGAAAAAAAGCATTCAGTAACCCCATTAGCAGAGGCTCTTAGGGACGTGCCACGTCCATACCACAGTGCTGATTAAATCTAAAAAGAGATGAATAAAAAAAAAAGCAGACCTGAAAGCGACTCCCCTGGATAAATAAGACCAGGGCCCTTCGTCAAGTTTCATTCAGAGAGGGGCGGGGTGGAGGGGGTGGCTTTTAACTTAAATGGGCTAACTCAAGTAATTACACGGCCAGGCAATTTAGCAGGCACTATTGGAGTGGTGGAAATAGAAAGCACATCAGACAGCCCAAATGCTGAAAAGATCATGCCCCCTCCCCCCCCCACTTCTCCCACTACTGCGTTTTAATGGAAAATAAAAAGTAGGCTAACGGCCACTGCCTCTGAAACACTGTGGCATCAGTCACAGGTCTACGATAAGTAGACTAAATGCATGGATAGGAAACAGGGAGAGGGGGTTATTGTAGCAAGAATAACATAGGCTATCAAATGTCACTGGCATTCTTAAAGAAAAACGCCAGCTTTTTAATGGACCAAGAGAAAAAACAGCCACGCAGGACAGTTTGCCATCGGTGTAAATACATGTAGTAGCTTAGTCATAATAATAATAATTATCACCACACGGCATCTATATCAAAATAAACACCCACCTCGTTTGTCCCTTTTAAGTGTAATGGTTGAAGCTGGTTTGATAAATTACTAAAAATTAAAAATATAACTAATATTGTGAAAAGGAGATGTTATAATAGTCCATAAACTACGACAAAACACAGCGTATGCGTATATCGCGAGTGTCGTCCTCAAAGTCCTGGAAACAGCAAACCGCGAACGGGACTCCGCTGCCGTGACTGCTGGCAATAATCGAAGTAGAAGAGCAAATGGAGTTATCAGATAGTATTTCCTCCGGATCGCTCCCGTCTTACAGTTGACGAGGTCGTCGTTTTTCTTCGGAACAAAAGCAGTCCATTGCCAGACGTCGTGACAGATCTACGCATGCTTTAGTTTCCTCAGAACAACATATGAGTAGGCCTGTTTGTTTTGGCAAAAGATTTGGCTGGCGACGCACTCTACACAAGGACAGTCCCTCTGGTCTGATGTGCGTACACGCTCCTGTTACTCGCTTGTTCTACATGTGTCGCTGACAGCACGAAATCTCCAGTAAAACCCCTTTTAGCTACGTGACGTAAGTGGCTCTATAGCCAATCTCCACTCAGCCCATTTAAGCCGAATAACAAATCCACCCAATCAGAAGAATGGGAAATTGACTTGGACGCACGAACAGAATAGAAGGAAAATGCCACTAGAGGTAAGATGGATCGTAGACCTCTTGACGAAGCAGAGAAGCGTGTCACATCTGCACACTATAAAATGGAAAATGACAACTTGTTAGGGGACCCATAGCAACAGAGAGGACATGGTCGCCTCGGCTTTGCCGTTATATTTCATTTGTAGGCTAGACACAGCTTCACGGAAATACCAGTTCTAAAATGTCCTTAAACATTAACAACATCAAATGCAATACACTCTTCCCTCTAATTTACGGCCTGAATAATTTTCAGATGACGTTTGATAAACTTGTCAATTTACCCAATGTTCTGCCAGACTCCAGGGGATATCTAAGAGCTGCATAGTGGCGCCATCATCTGTCATTGCATGTAAGTACAAGAAGGCTTGATGTCGTTTGGTACCTCTTCAAGCTTTACCGTATAGGTCATTGGTTTCAAAGAACATTTATTAGGGAAATACAAACGAAATACATTGATTAGAGATTTGTAATTTAACTCTATACATTTAAAGTGTCATCCTTAAATTAAATTAATACCACTGGAATAAGGCTATTGAATTTATTTCAAAATTATTGTTACTTGCATGTTCCTGCTCCACGATGTTCCTTTGACTTTGCTTGAGTCTTAACCTGGTTAAATACAATAAAAAAAAAACAACAAAAAAGAAATTATAAAACAAGAATCTCATTCCAAGCACCAAACATTTTGAGCCAGAACTACATAAAATCCTTAAAGTCCTATGATTTCTGAGTTCGGGTTTAGAACGTTTTTGTTTTTTTTCTCCTCACAAAGCACACAAAGAATGTGCACTGTCACCTGAAAACAGTCAACGAACAAATCAACTGACTTTTTGATGAAATTCATAAAGTCGATGTTGTTGAGAAGTTGCCTTTGAAGAAAGTTATTTGTGATTCTGTGGGTAGATTGGTTTTACATGACAAAACATCTGTATCATGTGCCGCCACTAGCTTAATTAGAAAGACATCAGATGTATAAAGATGATCTTATTCTTGACTTTAATTGTTTAATTATTCCACTGGCTCCGAAGAGATTGCGTTTGCACAGGACTGATTTCCCCTTGGCAAAGCCAAACACCATACCAGTGTGGTTTGAGTTACATTCTCCTGACATTCTCATCAAGTCTCCTTCTCGCAAGAACAAAACACACTGAAGATGGCAAAGAATGTCTTTCCCACCAAGGAATGATTAATTGATATAAATGATTAAAACAGAGGGAAATTATAAAATGAATTTGAAAAGGGGCCTCACAGGAAAAGCATTGTTTGTCCCAGGCTTTTTTAATGAGCTTTTCATAACTGGGCAAGAGAAGCTACTCAGTTGTTTTGATTTATTTATTTGATTTATTTATTTTTTAGTAGTTTTTTCTATCTTTTTTTCTTTCATCTCATTCTTCTTTTTCTAGGGTCGTTTTGCAGAATAATTGCATCCAGCCAAAGTGTGTTTGCATGTATGTGTGTGTGTGTGTGTGTGTGTGTGTGTGTGTGTGTACGTGTGTGTTTGTTGGTG
>JAODOY010000019.1:493101-536821 GCA_025399855.1 Forbesichthys papilliferus | reverse complement strand
CACAGTGATACCGTCCCCCAAGCCCCACCCACGGCAGCGACAAAAGTGCCACCAGATCAGCAGGCCAGACCACGGGCAGGCGTGTAACCCACCCCACAATATCAGAGCGCCCAACCGAGGAAAGATAATCCACCCACCCAACCCACACTACAAGTGGACGAGTACATGCCACATGTCTGTGCCACAGGAATGTATAATAAATTACTTGCAAGAAGGAATTCTAAAATATCTGTAAAGGAAACTGTCATAAGAATTGAAATTTAAATCAATTAACAATGGCATGTCATAAATATCCAGCATATGCAAAAATACTGTATAGCCTTGTGTAACCAGACCATATTCACTTTGTAAATATCTGGCCATGCTCCATGCTGGGAACTACCTAATTTTGAAACTATTGTTACAATATGGAACCAATTGGTGTTGCTACAACTGTTTTGATGGCCTCACCATCATTTTGAAACAAACTTGACTTCAACGTCATCTCACTTTTCCACCCTGATTGGATGGCCAGCAGGTTAGCTGGGAAAATGCTCATTTTAACAGCTGGTTTCCAGACCATAATCTTAGCTAAATGTTTTTAGCTGAGAGCAATAGCCGGGTAGAGCCAGGCTATAAATACTGTACATATATATGAGAACAAGAATTACAGTAAATATATATGTTCTCTGGTGCACAAAAAAGGTTTTGTGCAATAAACCTTTAAGAAAGTCTTACAGGAAACCCAAGTTCTATTTTAAACCCATATCATCAATAGTTCCATTTCTACAGCCACAATGAAAAACACTAAGTAGAGCTCTGCTAAAATGATGAAAGGCTGACTTGGAAAATGGTAGAAAATGGGGCATTTACTATCTTTCACCTTTGGATGTCTACCCACCTTCTCCAATGACCTCTATTCAGTAATCAATGCATTGTCGCCCAATTTACACTAGAGGGCGATGTCAGTGCAAAAAAAAGTACAATTATGCGCCACAGCATGGGCCAAATTTGCTGTAAGTGTGGTAAAAACGTCTTTCACATAGCTCACACATAAATCCTTTAGTGAATATTCTATTTTTCCCAAGCCTTAGAAACTTCACACGAAATAAAAAATGTTTTTCAGGAAAGATTATTTGGGTTTATGTACAATTCCTCTGCAAAATAATAACCTCACAGTGCCTGCATACTGTATAAATATTGTGATAAACAATATTGTTATTATTAAATACAAACAAGAGACAACACATTTGTTTAAATGCTGTAATTATTGGTTTTAAAAGAAAGGGTCGGGCTCCCAAATGTTCACACAATGTTGTTTTTCATTACAATACATTTTTTCACAATTAAAAAAGTCTGAATATGAATAATTGTATTTATTAGAAATGGTGCATAGCTTGATTGTTTTGTGACTGAAAATGATGGAAAATCACTGCTTTGGTAATATACAATACATAATACATGTCGAGTATACATACATGGATACATGTTGAGCCGAGTCGATTAGATTTGGGAGAGAGAGCGCGAGAGAGACTAGCGTTAGCATTTATTAAGCATAATGTTAGACTGTTTTCTCACAGCCATACCATTCCAACCAGTAGATGATAAATACAGTCACACTTTTGCAGCAATGGTGTGCATGTCTCACAAATCCGCTACATTTGAAGAATGACTGAAAACTTCAAAAATCCCTGAGCAATTAACCAATCAGAGTCCAGCAGGACAGCGTGACAGAGTGTACTCATCACCGGTCGACAGGCCCGCATCCATTATGCTTTCAGAGGGGCGAGATCTAAATTAGAGAGCCAATTAACTCTGCTAATAGCCCTCTTCTATTTAATCTGGGAGACAATGGGGATTGAAGAAGCTTTTACAATATCCGCTTTCTGCCACAATTCTGAGGGCCTGCATTTGCTTTACTCGTTTTCACTTCAATTAGCTCAGTGCTTTCTATGATTAAGTGCCTATAATTATTTTTCAATTAAGGCTTTGATCTGGTGTGTACTGTATACAGCTCTTTAGCATGCCTGAAAGAATGAGGACGAAACACTAAATTTGTTCCCTTCTGTTTTGTGGTGATGCATGCAAGCGAGATTAAGTTTACACAACCTCCAGGAAAGCTGCTGCACACACAAAACCTGACGAAACCAGATTTTTGTTCATTCTTCCTCCATTAAACACTTCAATTTCTCATGTTTGTGTTTGAAATAAAATAGTAAAGGAAGTGTACTGTTAATCATTGATATGAAGAAGAAACAACGTTTAGATAAGGAATGGTGTACGGTATGAAAATACAATCTATCACATTCCAGATCAGTTGCGGCTGTGATAGGTGGCACAAACAGTAAGGTACAGTGGTACTGTAAGTGATTATTTCAAAGTCTAACAGTGGACAACGTAGGACAATGCCAGCTTTTTAACTCCACCTGTGTCAGAGAGAAACCACTGCTCTTTGACCGTTATAATTGTCCCCAGGATGTCACAGTAAGAAAACTGTCAAAATGCAAATGGTGAGTTGTTGATGAATGGGCAGTATGGCTGAATAGTCATTGTTTAACCTCAATTATCCAGAAATACCAAATACCATATAACAATTTTTTTTGGTTCGCAGTTTCACAGTCAACGGAAAAAGAAAAGAAATCAGCTAATATTTTATGAACATCTTGTTAAATGTGGTCAGCAATTGCAGGCTAAAACTTTGTCAACTTCAGAAAATATAAACCCACGGTCTGCTAGCTGCCTATGCTGTGTAGAATAATCAGGTGTTTCTACACAGCCCCGGGAAATCTGTAAATGGGAACACAAACAAAGTGGTGCAGACAACAATATATTGCCATGATGTTTGCAATGTGTTTCCAAAGTAAAAATAACAGTTCTCCTGAATGTCTGACTCCCCTTTTAAGGAAGCTGTTTATTGATTATATGTGTTATATGTAACACGCATATAAGTTCATTTACACCTGTAGGTTAAGAGCATAGTCCTGCACAGGGAACAGAAGAGGCATGCTTTTTGGTCTACGACTGCCTTTGATGGATTAGGACAGGAGTTTGATCAAATAAGCATTGATAAAAAAGTGAACTAGATTATGTCAATTTTAGCCTGAAATGTAGCTCAAGTTAAAAAACAATCGTAAACTATAGTCCACACTACAGTACAGTGATGTTGATCAGAAATATGGTTTCATGTAAGTAAGTATATTTATATAGCACTTTTTGCAGATATAAATTCACAAAGTGCTTTATATTTACAAGTTTGATCAAATAAGCATTGATAAGAAAGTGAACTTCAAATAGATTATGTCAACAATTTTAGCCTGAAATGTAGCTCAAGTCAAAAAACAATCGTAAACCATTGTCCACACTACAGTACAGTGATGCTGATCATTCAGCAAGTTAAATGAATGGGAATGTGTACAAAATAAGATACAACCCATTTGTTTAAAAAATGTAGCAGGTCTAAGCAATGCATAACCATAGTCATTGCAATGTTGGTTTAATTCATAAACATTGTAGCCCACTGTTTGCGAAGTTTCTTCACAAAACGTGCTGGCGTAGACCACACAGACCTTATCAAAGTGAATGGAAATTATGAGCATTACTGTAACGACTCCACCAGTTCTACTGATTTAAAATACAATTAGATAATTTAGTAGACTCATGGTACAATTACATTGGAGCATATGGGCTAGGCATCATGCTCAAGGGTGCTTGCATGGAAGCCAAATCTGGGGCTCGAACCCACAACAATCTGTTTGGGAGTACAACGCCCAGACCATAAACTACCCTGAGTCGAATCTATTTTAAATATATAAAATGTCCTGTGTTGATTTACCTTTGATTTACAGTAATGTTTGTTCATCATTCGGAAATGTTCATGTAATAGATATAAAGGAAAGCACAAGATGTGTTACCCTACACTAGTTTTACAGAGGTATACTGGAAAGCACCTTACTATTACTGTGCAGTTGTTCTTAAAGTCAAAGTAAACAAACACTGTTTTCCTGAGCATGTACTGAAGCTATAAATCAGAATAGAATATGGTTAGGGTAAGTGGATAAAAGACAGTAGACACTAAAAATATCAAAGATATCAAAATCCCTAAAGTTGTGGGGAAAAACAACTAACCACAAAACCACAATTGCACACTTAGAAAATAGAATGGAGCAGAAAGAATAATCTATTTAACGGATCACAATAATTAGCATCGCCAACACTGTCTCAAATTAAAGTATAAAAGTACTAATAGTTCCAACAGTTTAAGGAGTTTAGCGTTCACACAGCCGTAAATGTATTGTTTTAAAATATGGAGTTAGCTAGTAGGGTGAGTAATGGGTTCCCATGGAGAGGACCGTAATTAACTTCTCCGCTGTAATTAAAACGACGGTGCCTCTCTCTCTCTCAAGGGTGCCAGGCTGCTATGAGCTGTGACACTTCAGAAGCAAAGCTGTGACTATCGCCAAGCACCTATTTACCCGGCTATACCTGAATACGTAAACAAAGAGGGAAGAGTGTTTGGGAAAGAGTGTGTGCGGCGGAGAGTGGATGTGAGGGGGGGTTGGCGGGGAAAGGGGGGCTTGGTGGATAGAGAACTGGACGCTTTCATTGCCCTGGAAGGGTGGAGAGTGGAAGCAATAATGAAATATCAGGGCTTTGTGGAATATGAATGGGGAAGAAAAAATAAAAGGGAGGCGCAGGTATAGCAAGGGGACTGGTGTTAGCGGAGGGAAGGGGGGGTTAGGAATTGTGTCTGAAACATTTGTGTGTGACCTCCCTCCCTTGCCCCATCCGTCAGGCGGGCCGGCTCATTATTCTAACTAGCCGGCTCCGTTCTGCCCGCGCAGGACGCCATCAGCTGCAATCTGCATGCCAATTATCGCCCGGAACCCCCTGATACCCCCGCGTGGAGAATGATCTGTCAAGAGAAGGGAGAGAGAAGAAGAAGGAAAAAAGGTTTGTGTGCCGCCACATAGCCCCAATCTCTACACACTCACCTGCTCTACCATAACAAAGGGGATACTCTGCCCCACCCCCCCTTCCCTGAATGTTACACTAAGGGCACGGAGAGCGGTCACCATAGCTGCCAGGTGTGCCCCCGTCCTGCGTTCTTTCATTCCCATCTATTTTGCCATCAAATTACAGATGAGATGAGCGGCTATTTCTGATGCCGCTCTTGATCACTTAACTGGCCGTAACGGGGCACGCAGACATTTCATGTCAATGGCCCATGCAATCACGAAGGCCACATGGTGAACTGCAGCGCCACCATAATAAACACACTCCCACCGCATTTAAAGATCCTGTATGAGGATTATTATGAGGATTATTAACGTTTAGGGTTCCTGTCTGATCACATGCAGGGTCACTGACTCATCTTGGACTTTGTGAGCAGACAGACAGACAGACAGACAGACAGACAGACAGACCGACCAGGAGTTCAGAGAGGATTAGAGTAGGAAACAATACGATCTCATCTCACAAATACACAAAGTTGCACTTTGTTGTCTTGCTGAATCCCCCGTCGCTCGTGTTGTTAAGTGCATGAGGCAACCCGTCTCTGCGGTGAGGACTGAGCTGAGAGGGAAAACAAAGCCGGACGCCATCCTGGTTTTCAAAAGCACAGCGAAGGCGATGAGGGAAACTTCTCAGAGGCAGCGGAGAATTGGTTTTTCTCCGTCTCCCTTTGTGATGCGTGTGTGTGTGAGCTTTGATTAAAGACAGACGATTCCTTAAGCACATTAGGGCCATTTTGTCCAATTGTTTCACACCCGTTCCATATCCACCCTTACAAAGGATATACAGTAGACCGCTGCACAGAGCTAGCTAAGCACGCCCTTCGTAATACTCTATCACTGTGAGCAGGCCCAGCAGAGACATTGACAGGACAGAAGCGGAGGAATTATGTTACAGCAGAACATCAAGCATCATATAGCCCACTGTAAAGGTGGTGGGCGGTAGAACCCATGAAAACAAACCCAAGAGTCTGTCTAGACTTGTGTTTGTAGCATCTATGAACTGTGTACAAGGCACTGATTCTTCATCCAACCTGAGACAAAGATGCCACTCTGCTACTCTGCTATTCTGAATTAGTCAAATGATAGTCAAATCTTTTCAGAGAACAGTTTGCTGCTTACTAATGCTTCACTTTAACGTTATTGTTTAGTTTATAAATCAATAAAACATATATTATATTGGGCATACACGGAATACCCTGATGACCCTAAGCCTAAGGGTTCCCCTGTGCTTCTCACAGCCTATAACCATTTTATGGCCTGTGATCAAAATTAAGATTTATTTGTGATAGTCTCATCACTAATAATATGTGTGCCTATATGGTTTAATTGTACATTTTTCTCATAAATAACATGTTTAAATATATTTTCACCGCACTGGGATTTCCATTGCAAATGGCTATATGTCCCAAAGAACCTACATATCTATGCTGCATTTAACTACAGTTTGCAAGCATTCGATTCGCAATTATCCCCCAGATTCAACACGTTCAGATCCGGCGCTTGGGAGTGGTGGACGAAGGCTTAGGCTATTTCAATATTTACCGAGGAGAGGATATGACTCTGTTAGCATATTCAGTGGTGGAGTTGAACCCAGACCAGGCAGCCTATACCCTAGAGTAATAATTAAGAATCGTGTCAGCAAGTTGTCACTACTCAATTACCCCTCCCGTTCATTCGGGCACACAATATGACTGCAAGCCATACGAAGACACTGTAGTTGTCATCTGAGATTGAGGCAGTGGGGGAAAACCACTGGAATGGAGATTATTGTGAGTGGGGGACTCTGAACAGGGTTTAGCTAACAGTCTGTGTCAGAAGGTGAGTGGTGAATGCGAGTGACCAAATAGCCCCCCCAAAACATGAAACCATTATTGCCGATTACACAGAACGGGGACTTTGGTGGTGCATTAATTGAAGCTTTGGCTCGCATCAGTTTCCAATTACTTTTATGCTAGCCTACGGTTAAGGCTGTGACAATGGACAGTAAGAAGACATTTCACAGACGGAAGGATGTGCAGGAAATAAAATAAGGAAGGTTTTCTCACTGTTGTTGACTTTGAATAGGGAATTGTGTGAAGTGGATTGGCTGCGGCGATGCTCAGCAACACTAGGGAAAACTATTGACAAACAGAACTGTTTCAAACAGGCCACATAGGATGTTCGCTATGAAGCTGCTGTTTCAAAGTTGATATACACTGTGAGGTGTAAACATACAATAATGCACCTCTGTGTCAAGCATCTTTTCATGAAGGTAGCCCATACTGTATGCTATCAATGTAACCGAACAGGAGAGGATTAAGTGAAATATACTTTTCTAACATTTGTTTTTTTACAATACATGCAGAATAGATGAAGGATTTACTCAATTAGCCTGCATGCAGTTGCAGTTCAAATTATTTCAACGTAGCCTACAGTACAACAGTCTATTGCGAATACCGGATGTTTTGTTTTAGTGGAGGACAAATTGTCAAATCATGTCTTAGATTTTTTTATGTTAAATGAATCATCAACTGACTGACCACGGACATTTTTTGTTGTTTGTATTATTTGATAAATGGCAATTTGATACCTGCTTTTGAATTTGTTCATATTTTGCTCCTTTACACGACCTTGCCAACATTTCTTGACAGTTTTTGGAGATGTAATGCTGTGCTTTAGTGAAGTCATGGGAAGATGGGTACAACTGAGAGCGCCTGCTGTGTGTAAAAAATAAAAAATAAAAAAAACAGCTCCGCCTCGACGTCTGCTCCACATTGCTCCTGCTCAGCATGTCCGAGACCCAAGCGCTCCCCTGATTTGTATCACACGTTGAATTAAACCATGATTTCTGTCTACTCAGCAATAGAGCTCTATACCTCAGGATATTGGGCTACATCATTTTGCACTTTGGACAGGCAATCCGCAACGCTATGCAAATATACACAGTCTGTCTTTTTGCAATGGCCTCAAACCCACTACATAGGCGCTTGACATTGATTTGTGTTTACTTATTTCATTTTTCTAACGCTTCACACATTCATGCCCGCTTTCTGTTTCGACCGAGTCTCTGAGGAATCTCGCTAGCAGGAGGAGGAAGTGGGGGGAAATTAAAATCCATCAGCTAATGTGTCGCCAGGTAATGAAATAAGAATCTGACACTTCTCTCGCATTGAAATGCAAAAGAGGTGTCCTGGCATTACCCTGGCAATTTATCATAAAAGCCAGAGTTTCTACTTAATATACATGAGCTACAGTGAATTATTACGGGTCTTGCCATTATAACAAACTTCTCAAAGTGCACAGACAAAAGGGTCAAGTATATTATTTTCCCTTTGCGTCACTCGGACGGATAATCTAAATGGCTTTCTGAAGTTGGGAAATGTGATACTTTCTTTGAACGTGTTTCATACTTTGTCCCATTTTGCACAATGCGACCCCTTTTCGCCTCTGTTCCCTTTCTGCCGGGGTGAAAATGGGAAGAGGTAGAGAGAGAGAAAAATACATCTGAGTGCTTTTTCAGACCTCTAATTCATCTCTGCCATTGATATGTCCGTACCTTTCTTTCTTCCTTGCTGCTCCAAGATGTGGCTGGGGACTTTACCCATCCACCCTGGCTATTTTATGCAAAAGCCTCATACATAAAAAGAAAAAAGCAAAACAACAATCAGCTACTGCGGGAAGAAGAGAGACCTCCCCCCTGAACAAGTACATTGAAATGCTGTGAATCAAACAATGATTGATTATGACTGCTTAATCTTGTTATTCCGCCTGGTTAGAATAATCAATACTTGACAGGTCAAGTGATTGATACACAGGCCTTAAATGTTAAAGTTAGTTTTTTTTAAATGTATGCACATAGGTACAATGCAAGATAACGTCCTGTATTTATAGGCTATACATTGACTATCCCTTGATAGATGCGTTGAGTCGAGTCCCTCAAGTCGAGTCGAGTTTAGGCATCTGTCAAACCCACATCAAATTAAAAAAGCTAATGTTTCAGGTTACCATAAACAAATCTTATGTTTGTGGTTTGTTGCCTAAAACCCCACAACACCTCAAGTCATCTCTGTTATTCCATTAGTACGTCCCGCACATAACAGTGAGAGTATTGAGAAACATTAGGACGGGAAAATACGACTCTCGATTGTGTCATTGTTTTGCAAATGTCACCTATAATCAAAGACCCCCAATTGAGCTCTGATTTGGGGGGAAGGGGGGGGTCTCAAATAAAAAACCCTGAGGGTCATATGCATTAAGTGCCACGTGTGTGTTTCTTTGTAGACTGAGGGCTGTCATATATAGCTATGATGCATGCAGTCAGTCATAATGTATAATTTATATGACACGTTTTCACTGAGGCAGGCATAATGCCATTATCATAGTGGAGAATGTGTTTAGTTCTCCTAAGAGACATCTAGACAAATTACTGTGTGACTGTGCAAACTAAGGCCAAAGATTAATGATAAACTTGACTAGAAGAAATGGGCATGTGTGGGGTTTTGTGTTCAATGTTTAAAAAATAAAAACATGTATGTTAAAACATTTTAAAAAAATAACTAAGACACTTTTTAACTAAGACACACAATTACATATTTTCATAAATATCTGCATTGGATTTTTTAAAGATTATGGGAAAATATGCAATCCATTATTTTCATTAGATTAGTATAATAATACTAATCTGTATAGATATACCCATATATGCTCGGATCCATCGGAAATCGCACATTGTGACTGACTAACTGAATAAATGAGGTAACTTTAGTGTTTTTGATGGCTACATAAATCCCAATAACCACAGCCAGTGCAAAGCCATTAGCACCGCTGAGTGACTGTCACATCCAATGAAAGCCACTCCCCAAATCCACCTGGGGCTCTTGAGATGAATGGACCAGCGTTTTACAGTGTGCCTGCTCATTTCTGCCCCAGTACAGAAGTCAATGCTGATTAAAATATCCACACAGGGCCCCCCCCCCTCCCCTCCCCTCCCTCCCCTCCCGTTTCTATTACCATTTCACCCAACCAGCCCAGACCCTCAATTAAAGCTCTTTAACCCGGATGAATGAAGATGAGGGTTTAAATGCTGGCCGACAGAATTACAAATGCTCAGAGTCGCAATTTATCCACCTGGCAATTAGGAGCAATTGGTTTCATGCTAACTCATCCATAAGGTTTCAAGAGGCCCTCTTTGAGATCAACAGCGGCTGAAGGTGTCACAATTCCCAGTTCCGCCCTCTGTTTTGATTAAAACACAGTTGGATGCACCTTAAAGTGATTCAACGCTTTTCTCATGCTTCCTCACCCTCGCAATGAAACCATTGTGGTTGATCGGCTATTAAAGTTCCTATTCTATGCACCCGCACATGTGTTTAGAGCTGCTTTAGCCGGTATCAATGAATTGATCATTAGAGCTTTACGTATGATGGGGTGGGATGGTTTGTACAGTATGTAGGCCTATACTGTATAACTGTTACTTCAGTACACAATAGCAGTGAAATGTTTTTAATGATTGGAGCTTTAACTGAACTGTTCCCAATCCACAGTTGACAATATATCAACAATGAGAAAGGCAATGGTATTAAAATACTATTATTTGATGTGCTCCACTTAGTATTATCTACGTAACACAATTACTCTGACAGCAGTAATTATTAGAACAGGTTATGTGGCCATAAAGAAATGTGTAAGCTTTGTGGCAACATTTTAACTCCAGCTACTGTGCTATTGTAAAAAACTGAAAAGTGGTGGTTAGTTTTTAGTGGGGAATGTCTTAGGTTTTGCCACAATAGAGAAGAGCTTTCGATGACAGAGCCACTTTCTTTACCGGAACCACTAAACTTCCATGGTGATATTCTTTTGTGCTTTAAAAAAAGGTATTTTGAAATGCATTAGCACTACACACTATCTGAAGAAAGACCAAGCTGGGATTTGAAACATAGCAACAGAAAAAAGGCAAGAAAAAAAAAATGAAATGGGACACTAGCTTTTTTTTCTCTTTTTTTACCCTTGGAATATTTTCTCTATTGTTTGTTGACGACTTGATACCGCTAACTTCTATTTATTTTTTTCCCTCCTTTTTTGAAACCGCTCTTTTTCTTTTGCCGTGGCAAATTTGTTTTCAGGCTCCATAAAATAGCCTTTTCTTATTTCAAGCGGCTGTGTATGTGGTGGAAAATCATTCACAAAATGTATCCTTAAAAGCACATTATTCTGTCCCATACACCGTTCAGAGTTTAGAACACAGTTAATATTTACAGTTGGAAAAAAAGAGAAAAGGAAAGGATTTTGCGAGGGAATAAAACACCCCCCACCCACGTATACACACTCACTCTTGGACTGGCGGGGTTCAACAATTGCTATTCACAATCCTATCCTTAATGCTTAAGACCGACATAAAAGACGAGAGTTTAAGAATATAGGGATAAGCCCTTTCAGCTTTTCTAAGTCTTAAGGCTGGTTTATGCTCCATGAATACTGAGCATAGGCAGCCAGTGGTGTTGCCACTCTAAATAGATATTACAATGATTTGTGAACAATGCATTCGCCTGATTCCCTCCGACACAAAAATACATATGTGTGTATATATAGTGAATAGGAGGCAAACATTAGCGCTCGTTGACAATACGCACATTTTTTTTATGCAGAAGGGTAGAGCAAGATTAATGTCTAAGCGAGAGAAAGGCGCGCTACCACTTTGGGTGTTTGCAGGGAAAGCTGCGTTGGGAAGATGCTTTGAGAGGCTAAATCCCTCCTGAGCACAATACAGGGTTGCTGATACAACTAACAGACACGGGGTCACCTCCCCTCAGGTAAACAATGGAGCCACAACAACGAGCTATAGCCGAGAGCCGCCAGGAGGAGCACAAAAGCATCTATGGAGCGAGGAAAGAGATGAAACTACCATTTCCCATCATGATAGCTAATAGCAATGAGGGCCTGCTCAGTGTCGATGCAGAAATAAAAGTCAACACAATGGATGTCCACCACAGTTCTGCTACAAATCTGTGGTCTGCGCACACTACAAACTTATAACCCAATAACCGTAGCTTAAAGCGGGTAGAAGTACTGTATGAAAAACACAAAGATGTTTGTACTCATCCTACTATTTCTATTCACTTTAACTTCACTAAACATTTAAAATATGACTAGTCCACAACTTTAATAACTATTGTAAAATGGATCAAATTAAAAGGTATACTCCTTAATTGTGGTTGTTCGGTATCCCGAATTGTCCTTTTGTGGATGATGAAGATGCTCCCAACATGGCAAATCAGGTTCAAGTTCAGGTTCAGTTCAGGTTACTTTATTTGTTTAAGTTCGAGTAACTTTATTTATTTATGTTCAGGTTACTTTATTTGTTTAAGTTCAGGTTACTTTATTTGTACCCACTGTAGGTAGATTTGATTGGCTAAAGAGTAGTAGGAGTAGATAAGTTATCGTCTATGTTGACACATTTCAACAACACCGACAGTAGACTTGCAGCAGGATCTCCTTCCACCAAGTTTCAAGCATCATCATGAACATGCACATACACGCATACAGGGCATATACATGTATTATACATTATATATAGTATTATACAAATATCAAATAGATAAATAAAATAAGCTTTTCTTTTATCACCTGACCAGTAATGAGAGCAAAGAGATGCTGCTCATATCCTTTCAGATGCTACTGCGTTGTTCTCGAAGAAGGCCCGCGCTGTAAGAAGGTGGTGTGGATTGTTATATAAGGAGCCTTTTTTTTTTTTCCACGCCACATAATCTTTCCAAACGGCCCCGGGGCTCGAGAACAACTCCGACCCTTGTGTCTCGTTCCTCAATCCAAGATTAGCCTGTCTTCTTGTCTTAATCCAGCAGAAACGCTGCATCCTGACTCCAACACCTCTACACAATTACGGCACTCCATAATCCCTGCCTGCCTCCATTTTCCCTACTGCTTTAAGAGGGGTAAAGATCAGGGGTGAGTGCTCATCCCCCGAGCCCCAGCTCGCCTCTCGCCACGGCAGTTAAGTGTCTGTGGAAATCATAGAATGAGTAAAGCCTTGTGACAGTTTATTAGTACTCCCCTCCTCTCTGGGGGTTTACCAGTGGTCAGTCCCTAAGTATACTGTACTAGATTAGAAGGATTTGCTTGTAGCTCAGGTGGGCAATTCCAGTGCAATTCTCATTTTTAGTCAACTTGTACGCTGATGTCACCGAAAGGGGCTTGGATTTCGCCAAGTGTGAGCCTGATTCTCTGTTCAGATACGGAACATTAAGGCTTTAAGGCCTCTTCACTGACAACTTAAGTGACTCCTCCAGCACTTTATGGTGACACATGAGCCACAAACAAAAACTGTTGCTCTAATACGCTGAAAATATGTTGTATGAATAAATATCAATTTAGCTGCTATTGTATCACTACAATAATGACGTCTACTCCCCATTCGAGTGTGATAGAGGTCTGTCCCCCACCCGGTACTCAAACCCCACTTCCAAAGATAGAGAGTGAATGGGAGGCCAAAACCAAAGAGCTCTAGCATCTGTCACTATAGAGCGTAACAGTGTGGTTCCGGAAAAAAATCTAATTGACTTTTCGGAAACTCTTTATAAAAAGTGTTACGAGATTGTGAGTCGATGGTATATGCTCCGGTAGAAGCCATAAGTCTGTATTTTATCAACTTTGTTTTAAGGGTAAATATGATGATTACTACAGTATCCACAATCTTTAAGTGGAACAGCGATGTCTCTGATTGGTGGAGCTGGCTCGTGATACCATCGTGATCTCGCAAGCTTTATTTGACCCTTCGAAACCATTCGTAACTGAGAGAAGTTCGGTGCTTGCTGTTACCATGGAAATGTTTTAAACCCCGAAAAGTCATGTCTAGTGGGTATGATTGTTTAATGTATATGTTGATGTATAAATCATTTGAAAACTATGGTATTATACTTATGTAATGGTATAATATACACAATACAATAACTATATAAGAATAAAATACATAATATGATAACTAATTAAATTGGTGAAAATATGCATTTCCTGGGATTCGCAATGGGTTAATTGTTCCTTCACTATTAAAATAAGTTATGCACACACTTTTTTTCCATTTTGATTCATTATGTTTTGCTCTGAATCAAATTCCGTCCATAACTTACCGTTGTCTCAGAGATGGTTTCTGTTCCAGTTAGTTAGCACTAGCTAAAGCTGTCACAAAAGCAAACGTCCATAACTTACCGTTGTCTCAGAGATGTTTCTGTTCCAGTTAGTTAGCACTAGCTAACGCTGACGCAAAAACAAACTTCCATAACTTACCGTTGTCCAAGAGATGGTTTCTGTTTCAGTTAGTTAGCACTAGCTAATGCTGTTGTAAAAGCACAGCTGAGCAAAAATTAGCGGGGTGCTTACTGAGAGCTGTGCAGAAATGAATCACGCCGCTGGCTAAGCATAGCTTGGCTGCCTCTTCTCCTGTGGAAGTCTTAAATGCATGTGTTTGCCCGCAGGCCCTCCAATTCTCTCTCCCTGCATCTTCTGCTTTCTAGCTGCAATATACAGTATAAACATTTTTATATTTATTTCAAATCCCTAAATGGACTGGAATTGATCAATACCTCATTGTGCATGTTGACGAAAGGTGAATGGGGATGAGGGCGGGGGGCATTCTTTTTCAAGCAAATACAATGGCATATCAGAAGGAATTTCAAAAACTGTTGAAAGACAGAACTGATTTAAGTTAGGTTCTTGTCATAAAGCTGCATTTTCACAAGAATCACACGTCTGGTGAAGGAGAGACAGAGCGAAAGAAGGCTAGAGTGTGAGCCATTGTAGGCTTCTACCCAAGCCTCGGAGTTGAAAGGACTGGACAGATTTGCTCAGAAGTCTTTTCTGGAGACATTTCTTGTGCCAGAGATAGACATCGTAGAGAATAAACAACTTACTGTCAGAGAAACATGAAAGAACATGGAGGCACAAATGTCCCACTGGTACAAAAATCAAGGAAAATATAAGGGCACCAGAATTCTCTGTGCTTCTATATCATGTCTTCCATTTCATATTTCATATGATGTAGAATTCACGAAATATATAGAAAATACAGCCATTGGGCGTGATATTACACACAGTACATAACAACATAACATTTCACTACAGTGGACAAAAAAAATGTTGAAAGTGAGCCATTTTATGTTCATAAAATATGATATGATTAAGGTTTTGATGCTGGAAGCTACTCATATTTTTCCTGCATCAAAAGGTAACATCTTGAGTTTTTCATATCGCCAGTGTTCCATTTGATCAATCTTTAGGCCTACAGTATCTTCAAAAAAGAAAAAGAAGATTACTG
Organism: Forbesichthys papilliferus; assembly: GCA_025399855.1. Taxonomy (NCBI): domain Eukaryota; kingdom Metazoa; phylum Chordata; class Actinopteri; order Percopsiformes; family Amblyopsidae; genus Forbesichthys; species Forbesichthys papilliferus. Next base: position 521,527 of record JAODOY010000019.1, on the reverse strand, counting down.
CTGAGTAGCTGAATTAATCAACAAAAGTACAATTGAAATGAAACCTCCGTTGCCCCAGCTACGAGGATATTCGGAGCAACCGGGTTCCATTGGCTCATCTGTTCCATACAGCCAGCATGAATATTGGGAAGCGAGTCAAGCGATCATTATAATCTGCCATACCTCATTCAAACCACAGTGACCACAGTAAAAAAAAAAGAAGAAACGCTGCATCCTCAACTCTGATAGATTGCAGAGGAAAGGCGAACTGGGTATTGTGGGGGGAAAGGGGAGAGGGGAAGGTGGTTCGACGGGATGAGGGGGGAAAAGACAGTAGAGAGCGATAGCAGAGTTCTTGGAAGTGAACGAGAGAGGAGCACTGAGCCGACAGAACAATACACGTAATTGAAGCAGCAGTGCACTGTGAAGTGGTCATTACTAGAGCTAATGAGCACGCTATCTGTGCTAACATTAAAGTGCTCGCTAACGAGGGCTTGTTCATCATTCGCAGAACACAAGTCATCGCATAATCCTATCGCCTGTCCTCTCATCCCCATACCAGGGAAAAGGCTCATTTAGGCATCTTGCGGACAACAGCAAGAAATCCAAACAAGGCCTGCTGTGATCCAGGAAGATTGATTCAACCATTTCAACTGGGTCTCTCGCCCAGTGAGTTAAGCTTTGACTTTTATAGAGCCTGATTGTGGAACTAGGTCCAGTAACTCTCTTAGCTAACTTTATACTAGCTCAATACTGTTTCTGGCGTGTGGATGTTCAGAAATATTACTAGAGTAGTTTTAAAATGTTTTGAGCCAAAACCCAGTCCTCTAAAATAATGGCTTATATCTTTAAGATGATTGTCTACAGTACATACGTCTTAAAATTAAATTAATAAATATATATATAAAGCTGAACTCAGACCTCTCAAAAGTATCTTGAGACCCCATGAGGGTCTCTACCCACACTATTGAGAACCTCAACCATAACAAGATGTCCTTTTAAAAGTTTGTCTGGCTGTAGACTAATAGTCAACATCATTCACTAATATTTATTACAAAACCAATTATACTAAAATGTGTGTAGCCTATCTGTGGGCTTCCTAAACCTTTTTACCAAGGTGTTCACACCGGTTTCAATGACACAAATCAGTAAATTAAGCACGCCATTACTGGAACCCACCACAAGAGGGCACTGCAGACAAGCCATTTTCCATCTTAAAGTCAGGATGCAGTGTCACATCTCAACAGTTGATAAAGAGAAGACAACTGATAGTTTGCATCAGATAATAAATGAAGGGAACGCACTCCACAGGGTGCGCAAACTCTGAAACACTCATTATCTATTTGATTCAAGCCTGATTGTAAAATATTTTCACGGACAAATCCTCCCACAGGGCTAACCACCTCTTGATGTTCTCTCACTCGGTGTCCTTGTGTTGCTATTTACTAAGCTTCTGAAAAGGAGGGGTCGGGGTTGTGGCGGGGGGGGGAGCAAGTGTTTATTCTGCCAGTGTTTCCAAACAGTGAGAAATCTGTGACGGTAAAGGAGGGTGTCCCCCTCCCCACACACACCCAACACCACCACCACCTCCACCAAATAAAATAAAGCGACACAGTAGCTTACAAAGGCAATTTCTTTTCGAAGAGAGCCCGCCACACACAAAGACGAATGCGTTCAAATGAAAGGGGGGGAAGAAGAACACGTCGATGGGTTCGGATGCATAGGCTAGTCTACCTGCTCCTGTCTGTCTCTCCGCGCGGGGCAATGTTCTGTGTTCTGGCAGTCACAGTCGGTTGAGCGAGTTGTTTTTCCTTGTCTATTGTCGAGTCTCTACACCATATGACTCATTTCGTAGCCTGTAATTATGTTTTTGAAAGAAAACACACTTCAATTCACCTCTTTGAACAAAGACGTGGGTCCCAGATACAATTGTGCACAAGATTAGGAACAAGGCTGTAGTATCTTAAAATGTAGTGGTTCAAACTGATTATTAGTTCTCAATATGTGTTATTGTAGCCTATTTAAACTAAGGGGAACTCCTCAATCTGTGTCTGGAATTGACCTTGCCGTTGAAATCAACATTAGAAAAGTGTTGCCGCCCCCATAGCCTCACAGCATCCCTTACCCTTTTACTCTGCAGACACACACACCATGGGCGTCTGTAAGATGGTGCTGAAATGTGGGGTTCTGGGGGCAGTAGGCCTATAGCCTCGCAAGAACATACTGATCTCGTCAGCTTCAGTTTAATTTCGCTGCGAGAATCAGTCTGGAAAGCCTGGGAATCATTACGAATGTGTCCCAGTAGCAACTGAACTTACTAATCAGCGTCGTATTGTTAGCTATATGAGCGTGGTTTAAGTGTGCGGGGTGGTTCGCTGTTTGTCAACAGCGAAAACAACCAGATGGTTCATCCAATCAACTGCTAAGTATTTATTGAAAGTGCCTGCCCTTTACAAACAGTTTTAATGCACGGTTTCCCAGATGGACTTGTGAATAGCAATCATTCTGGCATGTCAGGTTACAGTAGGCCTATAAAATAGCAGAATGTACCTTTAAACCATGACTTAACATTAGGCTACTTTACAGTATATTGACAACTTATAATAATCTAGTACAGCCTTACTTTGACATTTCTGAATTTCTGTAAATTCATAACAGGTGGGGTGTGAAATTGCTTCCCTGCACACATTTAGCTGCCACTTAAGTGTAGTGGTTAGGAAGTCGTTAGGGCAAACATTTATCTTAGCTCTTGAAGATTAGGCACTTTTTGTTAATGTTAACACTGTTAACCGGCTGTTACATGGCACCTTAGCAAACCTCTCTCGACAGACGAGAATATCTCCATCTCAGGATTGACTGTGATTACTTCCCCTCTATTCATCATTTTGTAATCGTCGGACCCTGAGGCATCAATAAACAACTGTTAGTGAGCCACCTGATGACAAATCAGTCAGCTTTCACAACACAAAGCCACAAATGTTATTTTGCTCTCTATTACTTTATCACGGTATTACATCTAACCGTGAGATAACCGCCTCATGTTTTAATATCACATGCAGAGGCAAATTTCTATTTTCATATTTATTTATTTTCATATTATATATATATATATATATATATATATATATATATATATATGCGCTATTTTTTGCAAGTATACCTGAATTCTGTGTTTTCATGTCAGAGATTAGCATCACACAAATCAGGTGCTATCTCTTTCTCTTTGTGGCAAAATAGGGCATATACTCCATCAATTGCACCATCGGCAGGTTTGTGTTAATACACACACACGCACACACACGCACGCACGCACGCGCACACGCACACACACACACACACACACACACACAGAATGATCTGTGATCGGGAGCATCAGAGGAAGGTTTAGCTGCAGTATATTGCCCCCAAGGGACAGCCCCGGCTGTGCCTGTGTGAACACGCGGACCTCCAGCTAACGGGCACCTGGGAGCAAGAGAGAGGAAGACAATCTAGATGAACAGGCCAGATAATCTCTGTTTAGGATACGACATGCGCTCAGGCTGAAATGTGAAACTACGTGGGAATTGTTTTTGATCTAGACATGTTTGTTCGGCACCGGGTAACAGCCAGCGACTCGGCCTATACGGTGTGTGTGTACAGGCTATAAAAGTGACATCCAGGGACTTCCAAGGAGAACGGATGAGAAATGGGCGACCTGTACAATGCTATATTCCTCTTATACGGCTCTTATTCCTTTGGCGACAATCTCCTGGAACTACTTTGTCTGGTTAAGAATACGGCTAGAAAAGGAAAACCAACAGCTATCTGCCATATTTTTGAATGCGGAAGTACGGCGTTCAGATTGTGTGCAACTGCAACTTTCCGGCCTTAGATATATTGTACTGTACACTAAGCATTATAGTACAGTATTGGTTATTACACATGATAGCAAGTCTCTCCCGTGTTAAAAATGAACAAGGGGGAGGAGGAAATATTTTACATTAACCTTTAATTTAACATTAATCAATAGTCATCCATAACTGCAACTGGAAATGCCACACACGAACACTCGCAGGTGTGTTCCAGTACAAGGTGGATATATTTCAAGTCTACCTAGCTGGAAATTTGAGAGTGGGGAGGGGGGTTAGACGCTAAATGTGCGCAGGGAAGCAATTTCACACCCCACCATGTGGGGGGGTCAGCCTCATCTCAGCTGTGCAGGCTAACGACCACGCTAGTACGAACACACAAATGATGCTTAACCACAATTAACCTGTGGATAGTGCCGTGCGCTGTGGGCCCATTTAATCTTGCCTCTACATCAGAAGAAAGTGAAAAGTTAAGAGATTGTCTCTCTCTGCGAGCATCAATAATTGATTCTGGCATTGGGGAGTCATTGTGCGTTGTCCTCGGGGGTGATCCACAAAAAAAGGACTCTTCTCGTGGAAGGGAGAGGCATCGGTTGACGCTGGCTTGACCCGACCAATCCTCTATTATTTATTACAACGTAAAGGATCCCAGTGGTCGGGTTAAAGGGGTCAGTCCACATTTAGTGGCATCACGTTACAGCCCGTGGTTTAGATTGAGCATTTCGCGCTACACTGCCTCTTGCAACACGTACTTGATTTGATACTAATATCAATTTATGATTTTTTTTTTCTTCTTCATTGAGATCTTTTTGAATTTCGTTTGAACATTTGCTGTTGGTGTTAGGACACTGTGAGGACCGGAAACTAGCCAGACTTTGTTAGAATTGTTTGTTGATGAGAATGAACTTGAGTTATACAGTAATGTGGTGTCTAGGTGTAACATTCAGGTAGTGAGGCTTTTTTTTTACAGAGAGCAGGCACTATTTTCTGTCCATATACTGATGTCAAACAAGAGATCGGAGTGATCACTTACAAGCGACAGTACCTGTAGGCGTCATGTACGCTTAATATGAACCAAAGTAATGAAAAATTGATGGCATGCTTATTCATTATTCCTTTTGCAATGCACTGTACATCTAAAAAGACAATGGCTGTCTGCTTGGGGTTTTTCCCAGAGGCCAAACAGGGGACAACCTAGGGGCCCCCCAAAGCTGTATTCCACTGTGACACATCCTCATTGTTCCACGCTGACACCACCAGCCCACTCAGACATATTCAGGGTCAAAGGTCAAGCCTACAACACCTCTGCAGGCACTAACAAATGACATGGTTCTCGTCTAAACATGCCCTCTGACCCCCGGGGCTGACACAGTAAGGTTCGCGGCCTCCGGAACGTCCCGCAACACGTTCTCTGAGACGTTCCCGGTTTTAAATAAAATGTAGGGCGTTTATAACGCAGTGTCATCTGTCAACACCCCACAACGCTGAGCACACCATAATGAAAGGAAACTGGCAAAAATAAAACCACATATCCCTTATCGAGTGAAGAATTAAATGACTTGTTTTGCTCCCTGAAGAACAGTTAATTAGTAGTTTGTCTTTGACTGTACATTGTATCTGAACCTCCCTTAAGCGATCTGTGCCAGCTTTCATGCCTTGCACCTTTCCAAGACCTGTCAGTCTTCGCCTCATATACGAAAATGTCTGTCTCACTTAGACTGATACAGCCGGCAGCTTCCACAAATCGGCTTTTACTTCTGAAGGAAAAATAATAATAATTGAGGGGGACACAAAAATGTGAGAAAGAGATTTTCACAGAAAATGAAACCTTTCCCCCCCCCCCTACAAACACAAACACACACACACCACATACGCTTTCCTTCGCTTCAATTCACAATACGAATATGACCCACCACAATCAAAGTTTAGCACTGTGTGTGTGTGTGGTGTGTCTGTGCGTGTGTTGGGTCACCTTGGGCGTCTGCTGTGTGTGGTATGAGGGTTCTGTGGCTGTCGCTGGTGCGCTTCGCTGAGCACTTCTTCAAGCGCAACACTCTCACTCCAGCAGGGATTTCCACACACCGACGGGCTGAATCTTCCTCTGGGCCTCCGTTGCTAACCATTAGCGGCGGATTAGGGAGCTAGTGTTAAGGAGAGAGGAAGGCTCCCTGGGCTAGCTACATTAGCAGGTGACTTTGAGAGCTAGCGTCAAGTTCAGACCTCAACTGGCCACCGGCTCAGCCAATACCCTTTTAAACAAACGACTGTACATTTACCTGTAGAATCGAGTTTGAAACAACTACAAATATGGACATTACAATCTGACTGTTGTTGTCGTTGTTGCTGTTGTTGCTAACAACGCTGGAATCCTCTAGTACATAAAGACTAAAAGTGGCTGAAGAGGAGGCTCTTCTAGTACAGGGGTTCTCAAACCTTTCAATAACAGTGCCAGAGACTCACGACCCCCGCTATCACCAGAAGTCAAGTCAAGTCATTTTATTTCTAAGGCACATTTAAAAACAGCAAATGCTGACCAAAGTGCTGTACACATCAATGCAATACAATTAATAAATAAAATAAAACAATAAAACACAATACACAACAAACAAGACAGTTTTAGCATAGTGTCCAAGAACTTACTCGAATGCCAAAGAGTACAATTGTGTCTTTAGAAGAGACTTAAATGTCTCAATGGTGGAAGCTTGTTCCACAGTCTCAGGGCCACAACAGAAAATGCACGATCACCCTTAGTTCTCAAACGCGACTGTGGAACAGATAATAAAAACAGGTTGGACTATCTAAGAGGCCTGGAAGTGTGATAAAACTTAAGGAGATCTGAAATATACAATGGAGCCAATCCATGTATGTAATGCCTTAAAAACAAGTAGCAACACCTTAAAATCAATTCGATATTTGACTGAAATATTTCTCAGATGAAAGAAGCTACATTTGACAACAGAACTTATTTTTTTGTCAAATTTGAGTGCAGAATCAAAGATAAAACCTAAATTTATTGCATGGTGGTGCACATTTGCGGACAATGAGCCTAAATGGTCAGCATAGCCCTCAATGGATTTGGGGTTGCCAAATATAATAACTTCTGTTTTACTTTCATTAAGTTGGAGAAAGTTGTTTGCCATCCAGCACTTTATATCATATAGGCAGTCAAAAAGAGACGTAAGTGAGTTTGTGTCACCAGGCTTTAAAGGTAGGTACAACTGTGTATCATCAGCATAACAGTGATACGATATATTATGTTTACTGAGAATGAAGCCCAACGGGAGCATATACAAAGAAATGAAAATTGGCTCTAAGATTGAACCTTGAGGTACACCACACGTGATAGCTGCTGACGATAGAAGTAGATATTTCCAATATTAACAATGGATGTTCTGTCTTTTAAATAAGAATTAAACTATTGAAGAGCAGCACCTTGGATACCAGCCCCTTGCTGGAGGCAAGACATCAAAGTAATGTGTAAACTACTACTACTAACAATTATGGCTAAACTATGCCATTTAAATAATTTTAATTTCTGAAAATCATCTCGTGACTCCCTCCTGTGTCTCACGACTCCCCGGGAAGTCCCGACCCCCAGTTTGAGAGCCAATGCTTTAGTACATGGTGTGATAAATAGTCCAGCTTCATAAAAGGTACAGGTCCTTGATTGTGTTATGTGGCACAATGCCCCAAGAACCACAGCTATATACTGTACCCATGGCTCTCTGGTTGAAGCACAATGTTACAGGAAAGGATGAGTGACTGCAGGCACAGGGGTAGTGAATGCCGTGAGCCTAAGACAGCGTTAGGGAATGAGTAGAGAGAAGTGTGATCCACTAAAGTGTGATCCACTAATCCACAAGGTGTGCAAGTTATGGCAGTTGAAACAAAAACAAAAATCAACCAGTGATACTTTAATGGTGTACTATTTATTTTATTTGAAGAGCTTAGATAAACACATCAGTGACTGGCGATCTGTTGCATTAGAATGTCCAAACGTGTTGTAAAGAAAGACCAATATGTGTGCGTCCTGCAGTCTTGTCATCCAACCTGGTCCAATATCTCTAGACCCAAGAGAGGAACCGTGCCCCGTGTGGGGTTGAACTCAGATCATAGCACGGCTCCCAAAGGCCTTACAGCCGGGGGCCCATTGAAAAGCAGCCAAGCACGGCTGAACGTTGAGCCTCTATTTGTCATGGAGACAAAGGTCTGGGTTTTCACCGTTGGGTCACAGTTGCATGGAGAAGAAAGCAGGACCCCGCCAGGTAAATAGGATGTCATTGTTCCACCACAAAAGCGTAGCCTTAACCCCGTGACCTCATCAGCTTTGGGGGAATGCCTCCGTGTTCGTGGGCAGTCTTTAGAAGAGGGGAGCCGGGCTCCATTCAGGACGCCGTCCGGCCACCGTAGGTATTAGCTCCCTCGGGGACGACCGGCACACTCGCAGAACAGGATGCGACCCATCCGATGGCGTGCGATAACAAGGTTGCTTGGCGTTTTAACCCTCGAGATGCCAGCAGGTATTCACAGGAGCTGCTGTATACAGTATGGTGCTTGACAATTTTGGTTGGAGGCCAATGTTGAAACTTGACTTTCAAACCACATTTTTGTACCTCGAAGGGTAATTCCAGACACAAATTGTGTAATGTGCTTAAATTAGGATTTTACCAGTCGAACACTAAAAGCTTTCCTTTTCATTCATATAGGAGCTAAAAAAAAATACTTTCTACGATGTCAATCAATAATAACCTATAATGGAAACTGGGCATTAGCAAAGCAGGCACTATGGTGAGGGTGAAAGGCCTTCACGCACGCAGCTCAGATAAGGAATACAATAAGTGTATCAACTTTGTTACAGTGCAACACAAAAGGCAATTAAATTCATTAAAAGCAATTAAAATCGACTCTACTCCAAAATCCTAAAGATTCACCAAAATGTCAACATTCTTGCTTGTGTGAAGATGCAAAACTCAATGCTTTATCAAACTGAGAATTAAGGTTGTTCTGCTGAGAGCGGAGCCAACTCAATCGCACATGTTTTAAAAGACTTCTTTTTTTCCCCCTTTCTATTTTTGTCTCAAAGAGCCTGTGGCCAAACGGCACTTGTGTTTTGACACGGCACATAAACACGTACAAAAGAAGTTATTAGCGTAGATGCAAATCAAATTACTGGTAGTGTAAACTGCTATTCCTCCCTACACTTGGGCCTGTAATTACTTTGGCTTATAGGGCCATAATGAATGCTAATGACACACGTCTGCAAGGCTATCCATCTAACACTTGGTTGAGGTTGACTGATTTTCAGTTGTGAAAACTCGTTTGGGTCTACATATTTCTGTCCCTTGTTCTTCTCTAGCCAGTTGTAATTATAAATGATGAAATATATAGACAGACTATGTTCAAATACAAATTGTGTCATTTAATTTAAAGGGACATGTTGTGAAGTTTTAGGAATGTATTGTACCCTTATAATTACATAATAAATTATAGTAATAACACCAACTGACTATGCTTTAAATGTAGTTTCCTGGACTATGTTTCTCACTATCTACATTCCGTATGCAAATATATTAACATAGGAAATATTATATTGTTTGGCCTACTGTCAATAAAGGGCCAATAATAGCAACTATAAGTAATTATCAGTTTTGATAGACAAACGTTTCAACAAACTAAAGTTTTGGTAATAGACCCCACTGTATATTCCACAAGACTGGGTTGGAATAAACTAACTCTCATTGGTCCACAGCACTTTGAACAATGTCTAAGACATGAATTGAGACACAATAGCGGTTGAAAAAATGGTTACACAGCATTTTTATATTTCTAACCTAATGCTCTCTGCACTATAAGATGGGTGGACATTATACAGTAAGATGAGCAATTTGTATGCTGGCATGCCACGGAAAAGGTATGTTGATGGCGGGCGAAAGTACAATATAGGTAATCCTGAAATTGGCAGATCTTTTTTTTTTATTATTAGTACTAAGAATACATTTAAGGAGAAATATAGAATGTTTACAATATAAAATGCCTTTCCAGAGATCTTAGTTGCCACCAAAGTGCAGTACTATTTTCTGAGACACCAGAAACCTCAAGCAGAGCGTCGACCCAAAAAAATCCATCCCAGAAAAAACTCGCTGAAAAGGTGGTTCTCACAAATAAATAGCCCCTGTCAAAGAGACTTGGCAACCCAAGCAGCGAAGACTGCATCAAACCAAAGGCACCCCGTTGAAATTCTGTCGAGCTATTTTCAGTAAAGGCCCGAAAACAGAGAGCGGGACACAAGTGCAGTGGAAAAGGTCAGAATGAACCCAGATCATAGAACATGAAACATGGCAGAAAGATAAAGGGCTCGCTGAGAAATATCAATTACGTCTTGACATTTTCCAGAGGGACAAAAGAAGACTGTAAAATACCACACTGGTGTTTTGGTAGTTGTCTCTGCATTCACTTTGCAGGCAATGTTACAAACTGGTGTAAGGATATGAGCATTAGAGTTTGGCTGGTCTCAAAGACCCAGCATTTACCTGCATAAAGTCTGGAACAAAGTGCTGGCTAACTGCGTCAAAATACATGTATATATTGTATGTATTTTGTATGTGTGACGACCAACTATATAACTCATTGATCAAGTCTGGCTGTTTGCAGGGAAGTCTGCTAAATAAGTAGGCTACGGTTACTGCTTAAAATGAATATAGCACTGCACTAGCATCGCACTGGAATTACAGCGACAGACTTGTGAGTGGCAATGCTAACAGCCAATTGAAGATCGACAGTACTGCTTCCTGAAAGTGATGTTAAGCTTACAGGGGTACAGTATGTATCAGACTAGAGTTTGGCAAAACAAGGTCTTAGATTTCACTTTCATTAGTTTTAAATTACACATATGACATTAAAGACTATATTTATGACAATGGTTTAAAATTAACTTCCAGTACCTCACTGTGCATGTTTGACAACTCCAAGATGCTAGTGATCTAGGATTTCAAATCATTACGCAAGTGTTTTGAAGAGAATATGTCCATATACAGTACATACACAAAATTTGAGCAAAGTTAGAACCGTGCCTCCAACATAGGTGAAACAATGGAGTTAAATATATGTACAAGGCCCTAGCTCTATAGGCCTGTATACAGTCCTACAGAGACTCAAAAAGAGAAATACACAGTGTTGTGTGCAACTTGCAACTCAATTTCAAAACATCCCTCTGATATAGGATTTACAAGCTCCGGGCATTCTTTTTTGATGTATTTGACTTGAACCACAAAACTGGGAAAACATTGAAGCAAAGCAAAGCAGTATTGCATGACAACTCACTTTTCATTGTGGAGCTTCCTTTTTTTTTTAAATCCTTCTTGACGTTTAAAGAGATATATCAATGCTTTAAAAGCCCTTGTTCACTGGCTATTCAGTGAACAAGACTATTTTTCCTTTAACTTAACGTGTTAAAATGAAGGTTGCTTACCTATGACAATTCTTGTTTTCCTATCCTGACGTATGCTGTGTTGAAATTGCAGTTAACAGCAATTGCTGTTAATGGCCGCTAGAAACTATGGTCTCTACGATAGGCCTAATTAACTACTGTAATGATAAAGTAGTAGTAGTAACCATAAATCCGGAATATTTTCTGTCCTGTAACTAATGTCTCATATCTGCCCATAATATTTCAAATGGAAGTCAGGTATTTGTGGTTTTCAACTCACGTACAGTACTCTTAGCTATCAAGTGATTACATGTATCCCTTCCAAAGCATCGAATACTACAACATAGTTGTTACCACGATGCCAAAGTTATACCCCATTTATACTTCACACTTGACAAATAACACATTCCTGTGTAGCAGGAATGACCTCCACATACAGAACAACTGTATGGGCATCTGCTGACTGAGAGAAATGCTCAATCACCACAATTGAATTGAAATAGTCTATTTGATTTAATTTACACAAACCAATATCGAGTTTCTATTTATTTAACCTGATTGATATCATTCAAGAACAGTGCAAAGCAAGGCTGCTATCGACTAAATCTAGTGCTCCATGCTTCTTGAAGTAGAACGCATGTGCTGACATAATTAGCTGGCATAATCAGGACCCTGCTCCCTTCTCTTGTTAACAGTTTCAGCGTTTATATAATGTCCTATTGCTAATCAGCACAATCACACAAAAGGTCCTACTCACTATGCACTCATCGTTGCCTTGCCGAGGTAATTCAGGATCATGAGGCAACATGTTAGAAATTACACCAAGTAAACGTAGGTGTAGTTTGGGGGTGGGGGTTATGCAGGGAACGTATCTCCCTTAATATTTAGAACAAGTGTCCCCCCCCAATTAAAACATAAAAGATGCACTTGGGCCGGCCGACAATATTGGAGTAGTAGCACATTATGCATATTAAACCACCCATTGAACCGTAGCCGTAACCCAGAATAGGCCAACTATTGGTTGACTGTTATGTCCCATGTTGGATATTTTAATGTGCACATTGTGCACCCCATCCACACGGCCTTACGCCGGCACACGACACTGACACACTACTGGCAACCTTCAACTGCTACAAGCTCTGCCCGTCGTGCAAGGAGACTGGGCAGGGAGGGGGGTGCGGCGGGAAGTTAGATGCTGACGGACCAAGCCGACAGTTCCGTGATTTTGACTTTAACAAAGTCTCATTCTCCTGTAGTAGGTTTTAATAGGTTATGGACAAAATGTGTAGTAGACTAATATTGGTTTAAGTTGATGTTTTGAATATGCAGAAAGTTTTGAACATGACCATGAGCTGTTAAAGTCCAGGGGTTTTTACAATAAACTGTATTTATAAATCATGTACTTCCTTCATAGAAAAGAGAACAGAAGAGTAGGCTAAATCATGCCTATGTGTGTTGAGGCCTATGCCTAAAGCAATACATACGTATGTTGTACAACCCTTACAGCATTTTATTCCATATATTTTCAATTTTGCCAGGGTTCCTATATTTAATATTTTGCTTTAAATAAATAGACATTTATACATTACATTGACTCAGAAAATACACAAATTGTTTCATAAGAATTTACCACAATGCAGAAAAGTGTTTGAGGAAATTATCATTATTTACAGTATATACCTATACCTATAGGAGTAGTCCAGTGTTCCAGCATTGCTCATACTTAAGGAGGCTCCAAATCTAAACTTTTAATTTCAAATCAAACAATGTGATGTCTTATAGCCTCAGACCTTCATCTTGCTCTTCTTCGTGATTTCTCTCTTGCTTTATAATCGCTAAATGGGCTATGACAGAAAGTAGTGTGCAGGCATCTTCATGATTCAATGACGTGTGTACTTGATTTACATGAGGTTGGCATGTAGTTTATCTTCTATATGTTGTTATTCTGACTAATATTACTATGATTTTGTATTAGTATTTTGGAGCTTATGGCATTACAACATGACATAGTAGCTTTAATTAATTCACAAAGAATATTTGCTTCTATAATGATATACATTTTATGAATAGGTAAAAACAGTACAGTATATCCCAGCAGTTCTGTAAAACCTTACACTTTGAGAATAAGTACATGCTGAATCAATGACTTGAATATACAATTGTTTTTGTTATTTAGCAAAATCTTGGAAGTTACTGAAACTTTGACTAAATTACTTTTTAATCGAGAACAGAGCGATAGACCATTCAACTATCACACATCCCTCAAGAAACAGAGATTAATTTTGAGGTAATCATAAGTGTGAAAATTGCTGTTATCTTTTTACTATTTTCCATTGAATGCTAACGGCCTGTCTGGCTTGTGAAAGAGTCTTCGTAATAAATATTCATGCACCTTTCAGGGTCCTTGTTAAGTCAACTACCTTCCATCTGTACAGAAAGACATTAAACATAAATATAGAAATAAAGAATTACATAAGACAATAGCGAATGGGGTGGGGGTGGGGGGGGGGGGGGTTAAAACATCAAAGGCATTGCTATCTTTAAAGCGTGTAAACAGTGCATGCCTACAGTGAGTTAAAGAGCCCTTTTTAATGATGCCATGGAAGATTGCCGCGTCGACAAGCATCCTGTAATAAATAAAATTAACAAACATTTCTGTAGGGTCTTTTCAACGGGAAAGAGAGACCAATGTTTTTTTTTCTGATAAGTGGTCTATGAAACATCCCTGGCACCTTCATGATTAGGCTAATCCGGTGAGAAGTATTCGCAAGGGGGAGGGGGTGGGGGGGTTTCCCTTCAGCCACGGAGGACCTGAGGGGACCCCTTTTCCTGATAAGTGCCTTTACCTTTCACCTCCAGAACCCCACGCACGTCGCATCACCATATCCTACATCCCCTCCTAATCGCATGTGTCCCAGGAAGGTGTGCTCTGGCACAAGAAGTTGCGATTAGCATCCTCTTTACCGAGATTTCCATTGGCTTGCATGGACAGCCCTGTCCCTACCGAGGGGTTCCATTGGCTCGCACAGACAGCCCTGTCCCTACCGAGGGGTTCCATTGGCTTGCGCTGCCAATGGAACTTCAGCTGTGCTGAAGGCACTAAATCAACCTGGCCTGTGTAGTGTGTGTGTGTGTGTGTGTGTGTGTGTGTGTGTGTGTGTGTGAGAGCACTGGCTTGTGTTTATCTGTCACTAAAATGTGTCTCCCACAGTTACATTACTTTACCATTACTGTAACAGCAACAGCTTAGGTCCATACAACATTCGCTAACATCTGCACTAATCATATTAAATCATAATTAATATCCAGTGTATTGATGTATCCTGGAAACATTGTCAACATTTAGCAAAATAGTAACAAATGTAAGCCTTGGGCTTAGATAATTGGCCTCGCGAGACCAACCAGATCTCGCGAGCTTCAGTTTATTTTTGCCGTGAGAATCCGTCTGGAAAGCCTAGGAATCATTTTGAATGTGTCCGAGTAGCGACTGAACTTACCAATCAGCGTTGTGTTGATAGCTATATGGGCGTGGTTTAGGTGTGCCAATCATGGTACCGACAGCGAAAACGACCACATGGTTCATCCAATCAACGGCCAAGAATTTTTTGAAAGTACAGCCATTCACAAACAGATGGACAACATTTCCTCTGACATGTCGTGGTTGTAAACTAATATCAATCTGGTACTGATGTTTTACTATAAACATCACTGCTGGGTGTATATGCTACAGTACTTTGTTCTGAACCTGGATGCTGGCAATGTATGTGTGGGAAAACAAGCTAGACAAAACACTTTAGAATACAAATTAGAATGAATACTGTATGCTGAATATTTGACTAACATCAATGTCGAGCTGAGATATGTCAATCTGAATATGGCAACATGATCACAGCTTTGTATTTGATCAACTTACTACAGAGAAAAGACAAACTGCCTTTAGTAAATCTAAAAGATTCCTAAATAATCTCAGTTGCTATTGGCAAAACATACGATTGTGTGAATACTTCCGAGAAAGGACTTTGGAAAGCCATGCTGAAAAGGCCTGCATTGTGTAGCCACAATAATAATATCACATTATTCTATTGGAATGAGATATGTGATCATCAGCAAATGTCTATTGCGTGGAAACTAGAACATAATAAACCTTATAAATAACAAAACAATTTAATCAAAATTATTCGATTGATGGAAAGTACTTGCTGCATGAACATATTAGTACTGTACATGGCTCAC
This sequence comes from Forbesichthys papilliferus, assembly GCA_025399855.1. NCBI lineage: Eukaryota > Metazoa > Chordata > Actinopteri > Percopsiformes > Amblyopsidae > Forbesichthys > Forbesichthys papilliferus. Next base: position 506,041 of record JAODOY010000019.1, on the reverse strand, counting down.
AAAAATACAACACAATAACTCAAAGTAAAAGTGTTACACATACATGTACATGTACAGTAAGGAGACTACGCACAAACATGCATACATACACACAAATACACAACAAAAACTGTACGAGAAGAGTAATTGTTTTATGCAAAATGTATCAAATGTGTCTATCATTATAATCAACAGATATGCAATTACTGTTATTGCGATTAGTCAATTAACCCAGAAGTGATATTTGTGTCTTTACAGTCAACTATTTCTACATTGCCTTAAGGAAAATTACATATACGAATAAAAACATACTATATGTACAATAACATATCGGTGGCTTGTGCCCTATACTATTATACATTTGGGTTAATTGTATCCATAATGATGCATAGCATTGCTAAACTCTTTAATACAGTTAACTGAGATACAGACTGAAATTCAAAATTGTAATGGCCAGACTACAGACTACAAAATATGTAAATATTTGTAAAAATTAGATTATCCTTTTTGGTAATATAATATGTAACTTTTTTATAAATAAAATAAATAAAACCATATGCCTCATATTTAAGTCTTTAAATGTTTTTCTTCTCTATTTAAAATCATCTTTATTTTAGTGATTAATGTTTTGTGTGTTAAACTTAAATGTTGTAAAAAAAGTTTGTGTTTACAGACAGGATTTCCTAAACTATTCTGGAAAAAAAACATACTTGGGATTTGTGCAATCAAACCTTTTGCATAGGAAAGATTCCAATACAATAGTACTTTTCAAGTAGCTAAATTGTAATAGTGATCTATATGGACAAAGTGTTAACAATGCTCCAGTGATGCTTCCTATTGCAGGTTTGTGTCACTATTTGATATGAAGTTCAAAGAATTGAGCACAGAAATATGAAGTTGTTTCTGCAACCTTGACTCGCATAAGTGTGTGTGTGTGGCCTATATTCTGACACACACAAACGAAATAAAGAAACGGAAGAAACGTACTGTCTTTCTATCAGTCGGTGGGAATAAAGTGTCGCTGTAAATCACTTTTCCGTCTGGCACAGCACATTAAACAACCGTGGCATGATTCCTTTTCTCTCAGCTCATCCGTTCCCTTTTCTTCTTATCAGCTCGTTCGCTATTTCATTTCTTTCAAATGAGAATTCTGGGGACCCCAAATTTAAGAACGGGTCTTCAAACAACAGAAAGACGTTTTACTTTTCTTCCGTCAAAATGGTATCCAAGATCCAATTTCAGATAGATTGGGATTTAGCAATGATGATTTTTTTTTTCCTTCTTTTATTTTGAGGGGGGTCTTCCCGATACATTTAATATTATGAAATGCAATAGCATGTAGCCTATCCTCAAAACAGTTTACATATTATTATTATTATTAGTAGTAGTAGTAGTAGTAGTAGTAGTAGTAGTAGGATTGGCATCAATATTTTAACATGGATTTCATACTTATAGGCCGTTAGTCTATAGGAAGAAAATGATCTTGTGTTATATGTATCTGATATCATCACCACCATCAATAACAGTCTAATCATCATCATCATCTTTGTGTAATATACATATCCTGTTTCACTCCAACCATTCCCCGAGGATACTCAAGATCACGTCTTTTCATTTAGGAAATGAGTGTGGCTAAATACAAATTCTGAACAGCTACTTATCAAACTTAATTTTTGTGCAGATGATTTCAGGGTGACATTAAAAGACAATAACGTCAATGACCCACAGCTTTCAATTAAAACTGTCTTATTGTCACCCACTTTTGTCTAATCTTATTCTGGATTTATAAGTGTGGGAGGAAATAAAAGGCTAACTGTGTCCCCATTTTTCATTGACTTTTATCACTAAAGGAGGCATATAAATGACCTCAAAGTGCTGGCTGTCGCATTAAATTAAATAAAGAACAATTATGCCGCCGTTTTTCTCTGATCTCACGCTGAAAGGGAGCTCCGCGGAGATAAGGGCGGATTGAATTCCATTCTGGCGGCACGCGCATAAGAGATTTAAGACGTGCCTATAATTTTGTAATCATAATTTCCTCGATGCATTATATTGTTTGGTTATTTATTTTGGTAGTGGAATCATTCGAATTATTTAGCATGATGGCAAATGTATGGTTTACTCTCACTAAAAATATGAAGGGGGGGGGGGCGGTCATCTAACAAATGTATTATTAATGTATTATTCCTATATGTAAGTTTATTATTAGCCTATATGAGGTTATTAGTGCGTAATGTGAAATCTGGGCATGAATGCATTTCTCTTGCTACTCCTTAAAAGTATAATTACAACTGTCTAAATTGTAAGTGGAATGGGGATGCTTTAGGGGTTTGGTGTGAAAATAATAAATAAACTATAAAAATGAAATAAAATGACTTCACATTCGGTTCAATAGAGTATCACCCTAATTTACAGCTGTTAGATAAGAGCTTAAGTCTGTCATAAGAATCTGAGGCTCTACCCGTCTGAAAAAAACCCCAGTCCCCCATAATGCATCGCACCTTGGGCAATAGTGCAGAATGGTGAATCTCAACTTCTCTCGGCATATGTTCCTGGCAGATAAGTAAACAATTTGAATGTGAGATGATTTTTATTTTAATTAATACACCAGTCTCTCTCTCTCTCTCTCTCTCTCTCTCTCTCTCTCTCTCTCTCTCACGCACGCACGCATGCACGCACGCACACACACACGCACATACACATGCATGCATGCATGCATGCATGCACGCACATCGCTGTTCACAAATCCCATTCGGCGCAGTCCATAAGACTAAAACCCACTGATATTTGAATTTGATCCAGATTGTATGTTAGGTAAAAACATGATATTTGTTATATGATGCTATTCATTCAGCCATTATTATGGAGTTAGACCTTTGAATGTTTACACGCTCACCACGTTGGCTAATGGACAGTTGATTGTCCACACGAGTGGCCAGTGAAAGTATACGGTCACACACAAAAAGGGGGGAAACATTTAACTAATACATTTAAGATTCAGTATGGAAAATAATATGTAACTTGAATAACTTGAAATTATAACTAAGCAGTCAAACAAGTCGAGCGAGCGGAATCCCTTTAGGGAAGACTCCTGAACTGTCAAAATCATCAAACACCGCAACCGGTTCATGTAGGTGTCACAAAAACAGCATCCACCTCTAAGCAAATAGTGTTTGGAACATGCTTAAAAGCAACCGAGGTCAAAATGGAGGCTTTTGTGAGTTAAAATAAAACAGATGGAAACGTAAAACTAAAAAAAAAAGCCCACGGAGAATGAAAAAACAACAAGCATAAAACATGTATATATTTAGCATGGGTTAGTTGTGTTGTGTTAAAATTACAATTAAATTTAGACAATATCCTATACACTTTTTTGTGTGGGTCAATAGCCTATATTCCAAATAAAAAGTCAAAATAGCTTACATTTAAATTAATTTAGCCTGCATTAAATTAAAACCACATAGCTATGTACTTCAACCACAATAGTAGGCTAGCCTATATGCCTGCAGAATTATATTTGTTTTATAATTTTCAGAATAATTTATTTAACAAACATGTATTTATAACTGCATAGCGCTGCAGTTGTTATCATTTCCCAAACGTGTACAATTGTAATTAGGTACCCTATATCTATAACTTATTTATCAAATAATCTAGGTTACAAATACAGAAAATGAATATTGTTTAAGACAGATTGTCTTTATTCCAAATGTCTTTGCTCAACAGCTGAACAAAGAACAGAGGTATCAACCTTCTGCATACATTTGCCTTTCCATAACATGACAGGTTGTAAATTACCATCTTAGATAGAAAATACACATGTAACTTCTGAATTCAAATAGAAGTTATCCTTTAAAAATTGACGGGCGTGACTATAGCACTGATCCACAGGTAAAATGCAAACTTAAATGTCAATGAAACTTGGAATAGATTTTTCTCCTCATCTTAAATAGACTGTGTATAGATGAATGTGCCAGTTGGATAAATATAAACAATATGACCCGTATATCCAACCTATAGGTCCTGTTTTGACCTTATCCACTATTAAAATTACGAGTGCCAAAACTGTTGAATTATACTATACAGGAAAGAAGAATGCTGATCAAAATGTGTAAGCCGGATTTAAAAACAGAATGAGTAGCCTATTAATAATAATAAACACAAATTATCATAGCATCGAAATGTACACAATAAATAAAGTTAAAGGCCTCCTTTTTCTGGTTGCCATAAATGTTATAACATTTACAATTCTTACAGTTCACACGGCACCTTCCCTGCAATCCGAGTCCAAATGCTCAGGTCAGGAACGGGGTTTGATCGATTTCTTTGTAAAGTTGTGTTGTTGGTTTTTGCCATAACAAGTCCGGGACAGTTGCACTGTGCGTCTTAACGCGCCGTCCATATATACATGCGTTATGGATATTCAAGTTAAAAGAAAGAATGTCTTTACGCGTTACATTGCTGCGGCGTGTGCGGATGAATACGGGTCTAAACCAGTCTTGGTCATACCTGGGAAAAGTATGTAGGCCACGGGGGGCTGTAAACTTGACGTTGACCACGCCGTACAGTTACAAGGAACGACATAGCCCGGGTTTGTGGGCGACGGGTGGGTGTGGGTGTGCTGACTCGGACACCCGAGACTGCCGAACGCGCCGTTTTGGTATCCCAACGAGGAGTACGGCAATGTGCTGGTGCTCAACGCGTGCGGCATCTCTGTCATCTTCTGGATCGCGCTGGAACTGAACTGACTCGGGTCCAGGAACGAGTAGGGCGCCGACGTGGGTGGCAGAAACGCCCGGGCTTTCTCGGAAGCACTCAGAAGCGAGTCCGCGGCGGAGACCGGGAGTCCCTTCAAGTGCTCCGTGTCCCCGAGGTAAGGCAGCGGGAAAACGTACCTGTCCTTCTTCAGCAGGTTCTTCGGTTTGCGCCGTGGTCTGTACTTGTAGTCGGGGTGTTCCTTCATGTGCTGGGCTCGTAGCCGTTTCGCCTCGTCGATGTAAGGTCGCTTCTCGGACTCTGAGAGGAGTTTCCATTCCGCGCCGAGCCGCTTGCTGATCTCGGAGTTGTGCATCTTGGGGTTCTCCTGGGCCATTTTCCTCCTCTGGCCGCGGGACCACACCATGAACGCGTTCATTGGTCTCTTGATGTGATCAACGGGTTTGGACATCTTCGAACTGCGTTTATCCTCAAGACGATCACGGAGGAAAAAAGTTATGTTTAGGAACGGTAAAAATTCACCTGTCTTGCTGCCAGTTACCAATCATGCCACTTCTTTGGAATTGTTAGGATCGAGTCGGAAAATCGTAGGAGTGAAATTCCAGTGCTCCAAAAAAATTCCCGAGTTAAGACACTGTGCGTTTAAGTCCAGATACAAATGTAGCTGTGGGAACAAATAAACAGCATGCAGGAAAATCCACAAAAGGTGAAATCAATGTTCCGCAGTCGGGTACGAAAGCTGTAGTTGTGTTATGTTTTTTTTTCCCTCCAAGGTTTCTCCTCTTGCAAAGCACCTGGCTTGAAAATGAAGCGGAAGAGCGTGAATACGAGCCAAAAGCGGCGAAGTTCAAAGGCTGGGCTGGTTTGGTCTGCACGCAATCTGACATAATCGCAGGGCGTTCACTTCTGCAACCTACGCACCCAATCAGCACAGAGACCGACTAGAATACCTTCATGGAAAATATGTACATTACAACATAAACAAAGCCCGGGTGGGCAAAGGGGGCTATACACGAAGATCCCTCCCCCGAATCCATTTAATGAATCTCAACAAACATGGACCTTCAACCTCTTTTTTAGTAAAAAGCCTGACTCCTTATCCAGAGAGGTGACTACAGTATACTGAAATCAGGAGGATAGCCCCGTCAGGAATGCAAAGTGGACTTTTTAAGCATAGCTTTACAGATTGGGAGCATTTAGGATTATTTGTCTCAGGTGTATCCTCTTGTTTTTTATTTATTTTTATTTTTTATGTATCTACTTTAATAATTTTTTTAGAGCACATGTGAATAATTTCTGAGTGAACAAAAAACCTATATTGCAACTCATCTTTCACGTTTGGCAAATAGTGTTATTTCAAAATGTCAAGGCCACGTTTGAATCAAAGCAAACCGTCTGGAGTGAGCTAACTGTCCCTTTTATATATGCATCTTGCCATTCATTATCCTACTATTGTCTATAGAACAAACTAAGTGAATTTTAAGATCAGATTTTAATTTCGTAATTTGTCTGCCTCGTGAACAGTAATTTTCTATACTATAAAAGTATCAGTAGCCTACCAATTTGTCCCAATTCATTCAAACAGCATGTAACATTTACACAAACGCCAGTCCAAATATATGCAATGGCGTCCGATGTCATATTAATTAAATATTCTGGCAATTATATTTTTAACATTACAAACATCAAGAAAATGTTGTGTCAACTTAACACATTTTAAATATGTTATTGTCAGCCTATAATTGTTTAATTAACTTACACCAATTTGACAGTCCGCGTTTAAAGAGGCACGGAGTGATCTTTTTAATATGCAAATAGCTTTGAATGGGGCCGAGTGCTTAATAACCCTCGGGCTAATGCGCATGATATATGATTCCTTCAGTTGTGATTATTAAAGGAAATGCAGCCGCCTCGGTTTCTGAAGTGGCACACACTGAAATGATCGGAACTGAAGCGTAGTTGTAAGCGACGGGAACAGTTGTTCTTAGTTACTGGCTGTTGGCGTGGGCGTTTAGCGGAGACGCTTTAGGCCTATGGGAACTTTACATTAATTGTTTAAATTATTCAGTTTATTTATTCAGTACCTTCTGAGTAAAACATTATGTATTATAAAGCTCTAGACTTCCATCAGTCGAATTCCTTTTATTTTTGTACGGGAACACTGAGTTTATTTTTCTCCATCAGATACCACCCCTCCTTTTCACCCTCCACTAACCCACCTCACCGTGCACATACGCATGCGTAAGATGACAGTTGTAGTAACAACGAGACAGTTATATAGATTTGCTTATTTCCCAACCTTGCATTTTCTTAAAACAAAATGTTAAAGCGATCGCCTGCAAGAGAAATCCATATCACCCACGTGGAAGTTTGCTTTACGCGCCGACAGCGGAGTGACCGTCCTCAAAATTGGTATGGCTGTTATATCCAGCTGCGAAGAAAGGTAACACACTCGCTATATGATTGCCGTATAGCCTACAGTATAACTTTTAAATTGCGTTTATGTTCCCTGTCTTTCTTCTGCTCAAATGTGTAACCAGTGGGACCTAGCATATATGGCTACCACAGCATACACCCAAAGCAGCTTACGGGTTCGTTTTGAGATCAATTAATTAGATAAGAGCAAATTATTTCACGGCGGAGCCTCCTACTCACAAGGGAGAAGTAGCTCTACTATATTTTCTTATTCATAAACGGATTGTTTAATAAATGCATGCTACAATATTCCCATGACAATTTTTCAGGATGATTATATTCTCGATTTACCGATATTATTCTTTCCATCATATATTATTTCTCCATTTAACATTTGCATATATGCCTATATGCTATCAGCGAATATTTAAAGAACTACATTAAAATTGTATCTATGCTTAATAAAAATAAAATATTTCGAAATGCTGGTTAATTAATTGTTCATGAGCAAAACTTAACTTGTCATAAATGGTTATATACAGTATACCGACAGCGCTTTACTCCTACATCAATTAATTTAATGATGGACCATTGTTCCATACTATTGCCAATGACAATAAAGAAACAAAGGTCATCATTAATATTTTATAATGCAACTACACCATCGCGTAAAATCGAGTTGTGTTCATTATAGCCATACCTGTCCTATATCAGACCGTTCAACCACATAAACTCTCTCACACACAGACGTATAGCACCCAAACCAAAAGCAAGGATTATCTTTGGACACATGTCTATCCATCTTTCCACGAAAATGGAAACGAGTCAAAATGACATTGCCAGAGCCTATTAGACAGGCCGGTCTCGTGCGGAGAGCATTGAGGTCTAAGAGCCCCTACTGGAACTATCCATGGTGCTGATTCGGAAAGTGGCTTTCTGTACTGAAAACCTAACACCCTGCCGAACTGTTACATGCGAAAGTTTGACATTTCAATGCGTTTTATATTCATCTTAGTGATGCATGTTCTATGAAAATAAAATCCTACAAATATATAGACATATATGCCAAAAACAAACAATACCTATAGTATAAGTCACATTAGTCAAATGTATAACCATCTAACTAACTAACCAACCATAAGATGTAGGCCCTGATGGAGTGAACTAGAAGGGTTGGTAACCATTAGAAAATAAAAAACATGCAGAAACACCCAAAAACTTTAATGCAATAAGGTGGCATACCAGGATTGTCACTGTAGCAGCACCAGTCCCCATCAATTTCACTTCATAGTATACATTACAATGTGTAGGCTACAATCATTTCCCCAAATGGTACTGGAAATTATTGATTTTGGGTATGCTTTTTGAAGGAAAATTGATCTATGGGTGTATAAGGCTAGATTCAAAGTTAAAATGAAATAGTTGTGTTGCTTCAGTCGGAAGTATAGAAAAAGTCTTCCTCCTCCTTAATAACCCTCCCCCCAAACCCTCTGCCACTCACATGATGTCAAAACACATTACCCATAATGCATATAGGCTACATCTTAAAAATAACTTAAATAACTTAACATAAATGAACTGTCTGGAATGCTAAAACTGGAAACTGGGCCACTGGTCAAAATCTTCATAAACCTATATCTTTAACACAATCTAGCCTGATGACTGATGTCTGACCCTAAATTGTGTGAACATGTTAACAGCTATATTGTCTTACCTGTTTCTAATACTACCTTATTCGTGTTATTATTTAATAACCGGTGACACGGAGAGAAAAAATGTATAAAGATGTTATTACGTCTTTATACATTTATACTAATATTTTCTCGATATGGTGCAAGTCTCAGCTGTCATGCACACTATTTTGAAAGGCAGACAGACACGGTTTTGGCCTAAAATGAAAATTAACAAAGGTTCAAGGCATTAGGTAAGGAAAAAAAAGAAGGATAAGGGCAATACTTCAAAGACCAAGAGGTCTACATCACACAATTATACAATACAATTAGGATTAAAGCAAGGAAAACGGAGATAACAGCAGATATGGATAAATTTATCACAAAAGCAAAGATGTGACTCTCTACTGACCTTCATTAGGAGAAAAAAAAGCTCATTTGAGCTGGCCTTATTTGAGCCTTTGCACCAAGACTGTGACTCACTAGATACTATTTGTTGGGTAACAATTAGATTTTACACAACACTACACCATTCTACTTTTAATTGGTTTATGTATGGTCCTTTATTGATGATGCTATAGGCATATCATTAGTAGGCTACTTTAGCAGGTGTCCATTTTGACACAAATAATATAACACTACAATTATGCATGAGAAATAATAATTTGGCAGAAACAATGCACATAATCTGATATGGATGGAGATATGCCTTCGGTCATTTTTATTATTATTCTTTTTTTTATGTAGGAGTAGCAAATACAGAGCTGAAACATTCTGGATGTTAACACTGACATTTTATTCAGTGAAAGCTGTATTCAAATAGAAATAAATAAATCAGCTGTGCTCAACTACAGCATATGCCATGGATGTTATTCCTTTTGTCTTGCAAGTAATGGCCATCCTAAAAAAAACACACAAACAAATGGACGTAATTGTTGTTTATCCAATGTTATCATTTTTGATCAAAACCAATTAAAGTCCAGAAAGCATTAAAACTTCAACAATAATCTGATTTAAAATTATACAGCATCAAAACTCATTTGGAAGTGATGAGAAACTTTAATAAGCATGTTAAGTGGCAATTACATTATTGGGGCAAAAACTACCATGACTGTGCTGGGAAGTCTACTTGAAGTTGTATATGAAAATGGATCAAGGTGCTCAAGGTGTATTGACAATATACAGTGTGTGGATACCAATGTATATGTTAGAATATAAAATGAATGACTATAATTAATAATGCAATAAACAATATGAAAATAATTGCCTATGAGCTATTTAGAAATACCTAAAACACACATATACACACACACACACACACACACAAAGGCCTTGATTCATGTCAAAAGGGTTTGTAAAATAAACACTTTATTAACATATGTTTTTTAAAGAAGCAGTTTGGCCTACTCAGACAGCACTTGCATGACATAGCATTTAGCTTATTTGTCATCAACTGATTTACCTCTTGCCACCAGAGGGGGAGACAACATGCAATGTTACTAATTGTATGTTTATGAAAGTGCCTGGCTAGTATATAATGGTACTGCCTGAAAACATGTCAGATCACATGACAATCTGTGTTCAGTGTACTGACTCTGGAGGTCATATGTTTTGTGGTTTGATTAAACTAGAGGTGTGTTCTTAATTGGCGAACATTGTGAACGTTTGCAAACATGTTTAAACAGTTTTGCGTTTACATTGTGTTCACCGCAAACGTTTGCGAACAAAAGCTAACGGTTTGAGGAGGTAGTTCTCTGCGAACACACGTTGAAGCTGGAAGAAGGGTGTCGGTTTAAATCTAATATTTTTGGAATGTTTACATAAATCATCCAAAATTAAAATTCAAAGCAAACATGTTCATCACAAACGTTTGCCAATGTTTGCCAATTCTGAACACACCTCTGGAGAAATCATGTCCATTGTCCTAGGTGTAGTTCATTATTTTACATGGAAAGTCTAGTTTTCACAAACATTTAACAAACCTATTGCAATGCTTTTAAAAACCTTTTGAAGTAAATACTGATTAACGGTAGGAGACATTTCCTGTACCTGTAGATGGTGAAAGAATGTACAGCGACATTTGTATTCCACAACTGAAGAACCAATAGGTCTACATGCCTATAGAAGGGGTTCATTTAGGCTTCACGGCATATTCCAGTTTGTCTACACACCTCATATCATCTCATACTTACTCTCAGACACCTAATTCAAGTGTCTTTGTTTTACAGAATTGTCACTCCAATGGACACCATATTCTCAAACAGTTTCGGAGCATGACAGCTAATGTGAGCTGAACAACGATAAAGATGACATACAGCAGGGGTCATGCTTCGTACACCTTGTGTGTAAACATGAACTTGAATCCTCAATCTCCTACTGCAGATGTAGGCTGTTTCTGCTTCATTTGCTGGTTAAAACAGGATTATGAAAGTTAAAACAAGACATTCTAATCCAATTTTGATTACTGTGCTATCGTTTGGTTTATATACTTTAATTTTCTTATGAATGTACATCATAACTGCTACATCTATATATTGTATGTTATTTGTAATACCGTGCTGTACTTAATGTTACTTTTAATGTGGATGTAAAACTAATTAGAATGAACTGAATAAAAGCTTTACGATTGTATAGGTATTTCAATTATGCATTTCTTTAGCTGTATTTATTTTCATTTCTCAATATTCAGACTCATCAATAATTTATCTCTATGACAAAAACATTCTTTTGAAGCCACTGGTCGCAACCCTTTCAAATGGAAACTACTTTTGGCCAGTGTTCAGTCAATAAACACCCTTTCTACTGCCGGCTAATAAGTGGCATATTTATTTGTATGCACTGGAAATAACCCTAATAGCTGCTTATTCAGAAGCAAACCTAACTTGACGGGAAGGACAGAAGCACCAACCTCAACTCTGGAGGGATGGAGTGAAGATGGAAATTGGTCTGACTCTCTCTTTCTGTCCCCTTCTCTTTCGAATTGAGGGTCTATTGTGGGATGTCAAACAAAATAGTTTTTTTTTCTATCATCAGAGGCTCTTAATGTAACCCCTCCTCTCTCTTTCTCTCTCTCTCTCTCTCTCTCTCTCTCTCTCGGCCACCAACCCACTCTCTCTCTCTCTCTCTCTCTCTCTGTTCTCTTTCATTTATTCCTCTGTGTGTGGAAATAGGCTGGGCAACAATTAATTTCAGAGTGAATTCAGGCAGGATCTATTACCCCTCTCTCAGCCTCTATTGCTCTAATGGAAATCTATTTCACTTTCCTTTTGTGTCCAATATAATTTAATGCCCATTTTATTAATGGCCTGAAATAATTACGGAAGGCCTTTGTGATTCTTTGAGTATGTTTCATTTAATTGTGTAATAAATGTCTAATCGGAGCTCCCATCTGAAGCCATTATGGCAGTAAAATTAACAATTACGCCACAAATGTCTTGGTGAATGCGTCGGGGTCTATAGAAATCGTCAGTGATAACAAGACACATATAAATCATTCATGAGTTTTTTTTTCTTCTTCTTCTTCTTCTTCTTCCCCCCCCCCCTTCTCTCTCGCGTGGAGAAAAGCAGAGTGAGAGATAGCGGGTCGGGAAGGGCGAGAAAAGAAGTGGGGCCAAGAATAGAGGAGAAGAAAGACGGCGAGTTTTTCTTTATGCCATTGAAAGGCGGGGATGGCCGAAAGATAGGACGTTTAAAAACGGTGTCACCCTCTCCAATTCCTCTCTCCACCCCCCCTCTCTCTCTCTTTAATTTGCCTTCCTCTTTTATTTTTGAAGTGACAGATTTCACTTTGGGAATTCATTAACAGTTAACGGTGCGATAAAATATCTACCAGTCCCTGTGCCCGGGTCCTCTCTCTCTCTCTCTCTCTCTCTCTAAGCTGCGTGGTGACCAGGTTCAGCCTTGTGGGTGACCGAAGGCAATTAAAGAGGCTTCACAAGCCAGACACTTTTGCGGTGTTGCCATCTTTCTCCATGAAAGTAGAGCGGGCTGCTCAACGTAGCAGCGAGAATTGTTTTCTTAGTGGCCGAGTATCCAAATTTCATGGCATAGATAGAAGAACTCCATCTACCAGTGAAAACCCTTGTCAAGTCGAGTCAAGTCAATTTTATTTATATAGCCCTTAATCACATTGCAGTCTCAAAGGGCTTTACAACCTACAT
>JAODOY010000019.1:482616-493001 GCA_025399855.1 Forbesichthys papilliferus | reverse complement strand
CAACATCTTCGATATGATATTGCGCAACGTGATATTGCGATAACGATACTGAATCGATATATTGTGCACCCCTACTTCATAGTATTTCGAAGTATGTTTTGTAGTTAAAGTACTTTATTTACATTTATCTATTTTACTTTACCCATAGGAATGGACAGGAAATATTCAGCTCCCATACATACGGGTATTCCTTGTTTGTGTTCAATTGAAGCATATACCCAGAACCCTAGCTAGACATGGCCCTCCTAAGCTCAATGCTTAAAGCACCCCTGTTGGACAGGCCAGAGAGGAAATGATGTGATCCTGTCGGACCCAAGGATCTGAGGACGATTAGAGAAGACTGCCAGCCAATCAGTTTACATGTGCCACAGGGGTAATTTACATATCGCAAATGCAAATTTAAAGGTGAAGTAGTAGGAAAACTCAAAAACACCTCTTCCTTCAACGCCATAGAGTGCTCCTTCAGAAGCACCGCCCGCCTCCCCTCCCCACGCACACACACACACATATTGGAACCACATTACCAAGGCTGGGATTGTGTTGCGTGGTGCGGTCTGCACCATTTTGTTTGTTTTCCTGTTTTGCAGAGCCAGGGCTGTGTAGAAACACCAGATAATTTTTCAACGGAGCCACAGAACGATAAGTTAGCAGAACTTGATGAGATTTTCAATTAATTTGACAAAAACTGTTTTAAAAGGACCCATTCCATGAAAACCAAGTATTTGTAGTTGTTTTTGTAATTAGCAATGTCGATGTGACACGGAGAAGTAGTAAGCCTTTCTAAGTGGACAGTTAGCTTCCTGGTCTGTACTGGCGGAAAAAGGGAGCGGGGCGGGTAAACAGGCGAATGAGAGAGAAGTGCATTTGTTGCGTAATAACTGCACAGTTTGTTTGGTAACGCACGTATTGAGGATACGGCCAGCTACGTAGTATACAAGGCAAGGAACTGATGTTGATCGCCAGCACACAAACCGTAAGTAAAAGTTCATATATATAATATATATATATATATATGTATATGTAAAAAACACGTTTGAGTACTAGCAGTAAAACAGTCGTAGCCTCACGTCAACACAGATACGTGGAAGTCGGGCCGGGAGAGCAGTGGCTTGTTAAATTTAAAGCAACAATCACTGAAATCTGACTGTTTTTCGAGAGTTGTGGTTGTGATCGTGCTATTTCACATAATTTATGTGGTATTTTCACCTAAGCTGGTCAACTACATGCTTTGAGAAATCAAGGAACTGTGTCAACAAGTGAAAAGGAGCATGAAATTACTCCTTTAATCTTACACTCGTTGATATTACCTTCAAAGATATACTCTTGAATTTTGAGGTGTTAAAGTGTTAAGATCATGTCCAGGTCAAAGACAGTCACATATGTGATATACAGTAAGTGCAGGGAAAGCACATGTGCCATTTTGTTCCATCTCTCTCTTCTGCCAGAGCAACCACTGTTATTTGTCATGAAATGTGTTGCTGCCTGTATGTTCCTACAAATGTCTCACTCACGCACCAGACACCAGATTACTGAATCAGAATTGCAATATCTTTTATGTTTTACCACAATCAGCAATACAATAAATGCATTTATATAAAGAGGTTTGATGTTGTAGTTTTGAAAACATAATTCACTTGGTTGTAAAATGTTTGTAATATAAACTTAGAAATGTATAGCTATATTGGTACAGATATGGACCATAAGGAGACTAGTCATTTGGAGTACTAGATTTCCCAGTAGGCTGGTTGAGCTCTTCCATGGGTGGGGGGATACCGAGAGGTGATTGGTGAATCGTTCCCCAGTCAGGGCCAAATGGTTCATCTTTAACCCCAATAAGCATTGCACTGCTTTGTACATATAGCTTCTCTGTGCTCACCCTTGCTCATCTTTCAGTAACAGACTGATCGTGTTTAGAACTGAGCCTAAAAGACTATTTCTTTTCATCACGACAGCTACTGGTAGGGACCATAAATATATAGTGGCACCAATGCAGGGCACATTCATTCACATAATATATTTTCCATGAGAAGAGTTGAAGCATTGCGATCAACAACCAGTGAATGTTTGCCCTCCTAAACGTTTCATAACATTATAGAGTAAAAGTTTTCGTAACGTAAAAGTAAAATGACAAACTTAATACTGTTCCAATTATTCCAAAAATTGGGTTTACATTCAGATGGCAAATCCTGATGTAAAAAAATAATACTCTACTTTCCTGCGACCTTAAGGACTACCATCACATGGACCTCTCCATCACCCTTGGGAATACAGCTGTATCCTCCAAAGGTGAAGAATCTTGGAGTCGTCCTGGACAGCCAACAATCATGTGCGGTCAACATCGCCGCAATGACCAGAGCTTGCAGATTCTCTCTCTATAACATCAGAAGGATAAGGCAGTTCGTCACAAAAGAAGCGGAGCGTTGCTCTCTGAACTACCTGCATTTGCTACTAGACCCCTGCAACGGGTTCAAAATGCAGCAGCACAACTAACCAAAGTTCTCTCCACTTCATTAACACTTGGGTTGGCCTACAGGGCGGTAAAAATAACTGCCCCGCCATATCTCCAAGCAACGGTCAAGTTCCAGGCCTTAACCAGAGCACTTTGATCTACAACCTCAGCTGGCCGCATGACCCAACCATCGCTACGAGCCACAAGAGCCGCTCAGCCCAGTTTTGATTATTTTCTGACCTGACACAACAATGGCGGAACGAACTTCCTGTACAGTAGAGTCACCCACTGTATCTTCTGCAAGGGACCTCAGTCACTGATCGCGCTACCCCTTAGCACTCCACTAACAAAAGCATTTATTAACATCTATCCGTAAAATTTTTTTTTTCATTATTTCTGTCCTTGTTAAATTTTTAGAATATTTTCACTTTGTTGGTCCTTATGTGTCTAGTCTGATTTAGTGTATGTATATTAGATACCATGTTGTAAATGTATAACATAGCTAATCCTGGTGACAGGCTGCTGTCATTAACTAATCATGGTTGAAACATGTTGGTTGAACTGCCCTATAATGTCTTCTGCTCTTGATAAATGTAGCCTACTGTTAATACGTCACTTTGTATCTGCTAAATGCTTTAAGTGTAAATGCAAATGTTAGCTGACTGTAATGTAAAAGTGCTGCCTTGCTCTTCAGTTAAGTTTGTGATTATACTCCACACCTGATAATAACAGCTAGCAAATTCTAGTAATCGCTTCCAAACTATAAGTGACACATTAGCCAATGAAGGAGCGTTTACTGTATTTGGTTCAGCCAGTTCTCTCTGGGGTGGGATGCATAATATGTTCCACTTATGTCATTTTTTTCCCCAGGAATGTTAAAAGTTATCAGAGCTGCAAATTAAAAAGCTTTAACAGCTAGATATGACTCATTAGAGTATTACTGTAGTCAACAACAGTAAAAGGGACATTTTTACAGTATATGAAAAATTGACTACAGTAATACTCTAGACAGCAGCCGTAAAAGGGATATTTATTTCAAACTTGTCACAAACATTATAGCCACATTCAGCTAAAACATAATCAGTATATTTAAGTTGCAAAGCTTTGATCCACTACATTCTGTCTCCATATTAGGCATCCTTTGTCCAGCTGGGTCCATTCTCATTTATTTAACTGATGTGCAAATTAGCCTTGGTTTTTTGTACAAAGACACTTATGTGTGACACCGTACACCTTTCTCGTCTCTTTTTCCGGCAAATTTAATTCCAAGCTCCAGATTTCATGGTCAATTTTCAAGGAGTCCATCGTCAATTCTTCACAACTTTTCATGTCCCCTTTCTCTGCAGATCCAGTGCGAAATTACCTATTCACTTTTTCAAATCACTGTGACTGCTATAAACGTACCGCAACACACTCGCCTTTTGAATATGCATCTGGAATGCTGACCTCCAGCAGCAATTCGTTTTCCGTCTTTGTTTATCCTCTACAGAATTCACATAGGCCAGCACATTATTGCTTCTGTAGTCTTTGTTTTACCCTAGTCAGAGGTGTCACGGTAACTGCAATAATGTGCGCATGCTTTCATCAGGAAGGTGACCCCTGTTTTGTCATGTCGCCTCTCATTTGGCATCAGCAATGAAGCGCATTTGACTAAATAATAGCGGCGCTGCATGCCTCCAATGAAGTGAAATGAAAGTTGTAGCCTATATTTTTAGAGGAGCAGCTTTACAAAGACAACGTCAAGGTTAGCCATCTTTAATCTTTAAATGCATAAAAATGCAAGAAAAGATATGTCGCCATATGTTAAACATTTTTTAAATGTTTGTATTTACACTGGGTCGCTGATCTGTTTGAATACATGCGTACATATTGTATGTGCATAAGGTATAGCTTTTGCAAGCTAATTGTAAGAAAATACACTTTGTCAAATTCACCAAATATCTCCTAGCATTTTGCTTTTGCTTACCATTGCTAGCTTCAAAATGCGTTTCAATGTGTGGGGCTGCGATGCGGAGGGATATTGTTTTGATTTGAGCTTGAAGTAAGCAAGGGTTCTTGAGAATGACTGACCCTGGTTCTCGAGAATGACTATCCCAGCCTTTAATAATAATACATATAATTTATATATCGCTTAAAAGTACTCAAAGATGCTTTACATGGTAAAATAAGATGATAACAGTCTCAATGTAAAAACGCAGTAACAGCTTAGAACTAACATTAAAAATAATAAGATTTTGTTTTTTACAAAGTATAAAAAAATGTTAGAAATGTAAGTAGGTAAAACGTGTTTCTTAACCAAAAGACAACCAATTTGAAATTTTTATTTTAAAAGTGCACAATTCCAGACTTGTGTACGGAAATCCACTTAGAATGGTGGTGGTAGAAACCAAAATGACATTTTCTGGTTTCCAACGACGTATGCCCGTTCCACAACAATGCTCAGTGCCCCCACACCTAGCTCCCCTGCAGAGCCTCTTCTACACTGAAGGCTCAAGGCCCAAGTATACTTTCCATGTCCGTGCGTGTGATGTAAATATTGTCGTCCTTGCACCACCAACATGTTCTGAATTTGTGTGTGAATTTGTCTGCGCATGTGCGACAGGCTGATGCCCACTACAGACGGCAATAGATGCTCTACTAAGCTCACAAATAAGTGTTCTAAGCATATCAAAAAAATATTTATTTCCACCGAATCTCTCACCAATATTGCTCACAAGAGACATTATGTGCACATTTAACAGCATAATTCCTATCGCTAATTCCAAAGCACGTTTCGTATCCAGAAATACGCATCCGCGTGAAGTATACTTTGAATAGCCCGAGCGCTCTTCCGCGTTGCGTGAGGCCACGTTTGTTCGTATACCCGGACCTTCACACCACTGTCTCTTCCTACACCTACAGGGTTAGCAACACCACCTTCCACGCCCAGCTGGGCTTCAAACACCTATCTGAGATGGAGATGCGTGGTTCTGAGGGCAGCAATCGATTCACCTTTAAGACTTTAGATATATACAAGATTAACTGATTTATTTAAATGGAAATTACTGGCAATGTTTTGATAGACGATTTATTGTGTGTACATTAAAGCAGCAATTACAATAACAGCGCACACTGCCACCAGTCACCAAATTGGTAATACGTCCCATTCTCTTTGTAGAGGCCACAGATACAATATGGAGACCAGTGCACATGGTTTCTTGGCAGAGTTGGTAAATGAGGGATCCCTAGTCTCTAGGATTACCCCATTATTGAGAAGACGATTCACTAAGCCCCCACCAGTGACACATATTCCTGTTCTATGGCCTATTCACTTTGAAATATGTCTTGTCATGGAGGCTTACAAAAATCTACATAATCCCTTTTCATCACAATTAAAGATACCAGTGAACAATAAAATTGCTTGCTCTTTGGTTTGTTTCATGTTGCACTGGAGAAAAGAGGGAAGAGAAAATAAGACCGGGCCGTTGCTAAAGGTTGCAAAAGGTCGGAATGAATTTGGATTGTGTCTGAAAGGTGTAAGGGAGGTGATAACACACTGTTCTGCAGCCTTTATTAGTTTATAGCTGGCCCATGGAAAATAGCTTGTGTTGTGTGCTTTGTCTAGACTTTGGGGCTTTTCCAGACATTTTAAGAGCATAACAAGTAATGTCTACCTGTATTATGGGCCCACTTTCTTCTAAGACGTTCATACACAATGACACACGTACGCGCACACACACGCGTGCACACACAGACACACACATGCATATACACGCTGCTGTAAGGCGGATTATATAGGAGCTCCAGCCACTCAGGTGTAAGACGGGTATATGCACTCTTTGAGTTTCTAACCAAAACAACACTGTCTCTCCACTGATTTCTACCACAAGGGTTACAGTAATTGCGTACATAAATTAAGCAATGTCTCTTTAAAAGATATTCTGAATTTAAGAGTATTGAAAGAATTGCTTTGGGCTATTTGCCAACTTTGGGCTTGTCATATTTAATGGCTAAACAGTTCAATTGAGTGAACACATTAGCTTCAGAAACAACACGTACGAATCGAGCGAAGTGAGAGACATAAATGTAGGAGATGGGACCAAACGTACTCTCTCTTTCATAGTTATATAAAAGATCCCCCTGTATGCAGGCCAGAAGGCTGCGTTAGAATACCCAGCGCTCCGTGCAAGTAGGGTGACGCGTCCACATAGGAGACCATAACCAGAGAAGCTGGGAACACAAAGAGACACTTTTAACTCTTTGCAGACCAGAACCACCAAGCATTCCATCCATGGGAAGGTACACGGATGTCACCATACTATTGCCCAATAATTCTCTCTGTGGGCGTTTTGCGTATTTTGAGTATATTACATTCATTTCCAAGTCACTGCAATCAATATGAGGCCAGAAATGTCTGCAGCAAACTCTTTTGTGGTAAATTGACTTTGTTTCGGGCCATGCATGGTAGATTTAGCTGTGTGGGCGCTGCCTACGTCAGCTTCCAGAGCAAAATGAGGTTAGTGACACGCCCACTTAAGACAGTATTCCAGTTTTGTTCCCAATGAAATATATTACAATGCTCCATCTTTGTGATTAATCTTAAAGTCTTTGCCGGAACCGTTCCATGTTTTCTGCACAACTCTGTAACCTGCCCCAGAGAGCTTTGTTTGTCTCGTCTTGTCTTTACTGTTTGGTTTATAGGGCACATCCTAAAGTTGTTTGTTAGAGTTCAATTCATGGCCAAGTCATACCACAGACCTATTGAATGGCACTCATCACTGAAGAGAACATTAATTGTTCTGTCTACTGTACTGTAAGCCACCTTAAGATACACAATAGAGATAGGCTCCCTGCCTCATGAGCCATCCGGACTTGTGCAAGCTTGCTTTTTCTCTGCAAGGCTGCAAACTGGATAGCTATGGAAGCTCTGAGTGTGTGGAGCAGGTGGACGGAGAGACAGACAGCAGACCTAACGATTGCTTCAAAACATTCAAAGTTACTGAACTACATTAATCTGCATAGTAAAGTAAATGTCTACAGCCATTTATGTCCCTTTGTACAATGAGCCGTAGAGTACATCTCGTAAGTTAGACATCAGCGTGCAAAACCATGTGTGTTTTCATCAAATACGCACAAAACAATGTGAAATTAACTTTGTTTTTAAGATTGTTAAATCTTGACCTGATCACGATTGCATTAATCAAAGCCGATTAATACGCCTATTCATTTTGACAATCCTGGATCCAATGGACACTTTAATGGACTAAATAGGCATCACTAAATATGTGTTTAACACACACTCTCTCTCTTCACACACATATCTTGCAGCCATGCATGCAGACACGCACACTCACACACACAGTCTTCCATGTCTCAACAAGTTTCTTTATCGAATTGGGTGTTTTGGAATATCATGCACAATAACAAATAAGCCTGCGGCAAGGCACATAATTATCTGTCTAAACAAGAGTTTTATCGCCGGCAAGGTGTTTGTGGAATATAGCACCTTAGCCAATGGATTGTAATGGTGGCAATTTGATTAAATGTGACTCCGCCTCCGTTTGATCAAATAAGATGCATGGATGTTGAGCTCCACCAGGACACTAATATCAACACTTCAGGGTATCTTGAGTTATTATTAAAGTTCATATTCACAGTTATTATAAGACATAGTCTACTGTATATTGTTTTAAATTATTTTTTGTTTCATATTTATTTCTAGAGATCTAGATCAGCTGACAATATTTAAGACATAACTGATATGTTTTTCATGCAATTAATTCTAATAATATATAAAATATTTATATATTATACAGTATATATATATATACATTTTTAGAATTATTAGTCTTGACTACTGAAGTTTTCATATTTCTACTACTAGATTAAT
Organism: Forbesichthys papilliferus; assembly: GCA_025399855.1. Taxonomy (NCBI): domain Eukaryota; kingdom Metazoa; phylum Chordata; class Actinopteri; order Percopsiformes; family Amblyopsidae; genus Forbesichthys; species Forbesichthys papilliferus. Next base: position 484,683 of record JAODOY010000019.1, on the reverse strand, counting down.
AAACAAACCAACAGATTGTTTGTCGGCCGCTGGACATTACATATGGCCAAGCTTTGATGATACAACAAACAATTAATTAATAATAAAAAACAAACAACCGTTGCTTTTCCGTTGTGAACAGTGGAAGGAACAATGAACGCCAAGCCCCGATACGCTTTGTTAAATTACCACGCTGACGCCAGTCGAGCAGAATGCACCGATGACTTCTGACCTTGATAAAGGGATGCTGAACCCCCAAGGTCTCATAAGCTCAGTGTTGATGGGTCAGAGAGAGAGAGAGAGTTAGCTTGGTTTTATAATTAATGCTTAATAACCCCTGGTTGTTTGTCAACACTTTTACTATGGTCTTTCTGCCATGCCGTATAATCTCCAACGCCTGCAGGCCGTACCTTCCATGATAGCATCTTAAGCCTCTTGTTCCAATACCCCGACCTGGCAGTAACAACGCTGGCCAGTCACTCATTTACAAGCGGAGATAAATGCACAGTCCTTAATCTGTCTCCAGCTAGGACTCCAGCAGCACTGCACAGCCCAGACCTGAGCCTTTAACCCCTGCAACTCTCATCAAGCTTATAGCTTCTCCACCACCACACCACCACTCCCATCTCAATCACCTGCCACACACAGTCCATAGTGGTCCATATCATACATTCACTGGTGGTAATACATTGTTAACATCAACATGGGTTTGAATGTACAGTATGTATGTATGTACTGTACTGTATGTATGTGTATTATTGCTGGTAAGAAATACCATAATCCTATATCTGTCCAATTTTCTTCAGTCCCGATACCGATACAAATATCTGCACTTTGGGTATATTGGCCGATACAGAGAAACCGATCTGTTTCCAGTGTTAAATGAAGTTGTATTCCTTACTGTGACCGAGGAAGAGACTGGGAATAATGTTTTGTGTAAGGAACCATCAGGGTTGAACATTGCTTTCCTAACTCTGTAAAACATAAGGAACTATTACAAGTGTGAGTGGTTAAATTAAGTTGCAAATTAAATGACAGCCTCTCTCTCTATTGTAAAAACCTATATTAGATAGTGTGGCCTGGGTAGTCCATCCATCCATTCTCATTCGCTTATCCGTACTCGTGTCGCGGGATCAGCAGCTTCAGCAGGGGACCCTAAACTTCTCTTTCCCGAGCCACATTATCCTAGCCTCGTGAGACCATCCTGATCTCGCTAGCTTCAGATTAATTTCGCTGTGAGAATCAGTCTGGAAAGCCTCGGAATCATTTTGAATGTGTCTGAGTAGCAACTGAACTTTCGAATCAGCGTCGTGTTTATAGCTATATGGGCGTGGTTTAGGTGTGCCGACCATGGTGCCGACAGCAAAAACGACCAGATGGTTCATCCAATCAACTGCCAAGTATATTTTGAAAGTACAGCCATTCACAAACAGTTTCAATGTACGGCTCCCCAGATGGACTTGTGACAACAATTCCTCTGGCATGTCAGGTTAACATTATCCAGCTCTGACTGGGGGATCCCGAGGTGTTCTAAGGCCAATGTGGAGATATAATCTCTCCACCTAGTTCCGTCCTTGAGGCCTCCTCCCAGCTGGACATTCCGGGAACACCTCCATAGGGAGGCACCCGGGGGGCATCCTTACCAGATGCCCATTCCACCTCAACTGGCTATGTATACAGCAGAGGCTGCAGCCCTTCGTGCCTGTCGGTACCTTGCAACCGCCTCCGAAGTTCTCTGGGATGACATTTCCCGGAAAGCTTCCTTCAGTCGGACGGCTTCCCTGACCATTGGTGTCCACCATGAGGTTCAAGGGTTACCCGCCCCTTGAGATCACAGCTCTCCGCTGCAGCTTCAGCAATGGAAGTTTTGAATATTGCCCACTCAGGTTCAATGTCCCCAACCTCTACAGGTATACGAGAGAAGCTCCGCCGGAGGTGTGAGTTGAAGATCTCACGAGCAGGGGTCTCCTCCAGACATTCCCAGTTCACCGCATTACCCGTTTGGGCTTAGCAGGTCTGTCCAGAGTCTTCCCCCACCCCTTGACCCAACTCACCACCAGATGGTGATCAGTTGACAGCTCTGCCCCT
>JAODOY010000019.1:445113-464357 GCA_025399855.1 Forbesichthys papilliferus | reverse complement strand
CCCGACTGTACGCACACACACACACACTAACACGCACGCACAACACACACAGAAACAAACACTGGCCAGTCTGAAAAGTTATTGTGATGTCTTATATCCGCTGAGGATTTATTGTCATTGCTCTGAATTCCGTCCTACCTTCGTTTTGACAAAGATAAATGTCTTTGGGACCTTGAAAGTTTAATTTGAAACGGCACACGTCGTGCAGTCAGGATTTCAGAATAAAACAATTGCTTTTCAGAGGCCAAACAGAGTTGAGCTGACTTGACGTGGGGGAGCAGTCAGGCATATTATTTATCGCTCCGCCCTTAGAGTTGTGAAATGTCCATCCAATTCTTCCATGTCACCATCAGAAGAATGAAAGCACGGCAAAATAATGTTTCACTACAGCTACATGGGTCATTTATCACAACTTCCTCGTCGTTTTTTAAGTGTTCCTTAAAACGGAGGTATTGCAATGACGAGAGCTCACGGAGTGAAATGTTACATAGAGCAATATAGCAAAGGAGCAATAATTATGTTAATTATTGTATTTATGAGTTTTGTAAGTACATACTTTCATTACATACATTATGTCCTAATGCATTATTATAAATGGCTACATATGTGAACAAAAAGATTGACTGAGCCTTTTAGGGTAATTTAATATCCAGAATACTAACTGGCAGCTACAGTATATTGACAGTGCATGTACTATACGGTATGATACAATATACTTACTTACTGCTATTTGTCTTTCTTTAGAAGCAAACATTTTCACGTACTACACATCCAGGGACAGGATGGTCAAATGGTCTGGGTTTTTGGCCAAACAATTGCTTTTCAGAGGCCAAACAGAGTTGAGCTGACTTGACGTGGGGGAGCAGTCAGGCATATTATTTACCGCTCCGCCCTTAGAGTTGTGAAATGTCCATCCAATTCTTCCATGTCACCATCGGAAGAATGAAAGCACGGCAAAATAATGTTTCATTACAGCTACATGGGTCATTTATCACAACTTCCTCGTCGTTTTTTAAGTGTTCCTTAAAACGGAGGTATTGCAATGACGAGAGCTCACGGAGTGAAATGTTACATAGAGCAATATAGCAAAGGAGCAATAATTATGTTAATTATTGTATTTATGAGTTTTGTAAGTACATACTTTCATTACATACATTATGTCCTAATGCATTATTATAAATGGCTACATATGTGAACAAAAAGATTGACTGAGCCTTTTAGGGTAATTTAATATCCAGAATACTAACTGGCAGCTACAGTATATTGACAGTGCATGTACTATACGGTATGATACAATATACTTACTTACTGCTATTTGTCTTTCTTTAGAAGCAAACATTTTCACGTACTACACATCCAGGGACAGGATGGTCAAATGGTCTGGGTTTTTGGCCAAACAATTGCTTTTCAGAGGCCAAACAGAGTTGAGCTGACTTGACGTGGGGGAGCAGTCAGGCATATTATTTACCGCTCCGCCCTTAGAGTTGTGAAATGTCCATCCAATTCTTCCATGTCACCATCGGAAGAATGAAAGCACGGCAAAATAATGTTTCATTACAGCTACATGGGTCATTTATCACAACTTCCTCATCAGGATTTTGGCTCACAGCTGGAAGGTTCTGGGTTCGAACCCCGGTGTTGATCTACCTGTAAGCCTCCTTGAGCAAGATGCCTAACCCTCTGCTCCCGGGGAATTGGGGTCAATTTACCATTTACTATAGAGGAACAAGTGACACGTAGTTGGAATACTATAGCAGAAAATGTTTACTAGGCGGGGTACATAATGGCAGCAATGCAATATGGAGCATACAGAATAAAGCCTAAATATCCCATCGCCACTCATGTTCTATACTGCAATGGTAAATTACTGTGAAAAAACTAGACCTACAAGACAATCCAGAAAGCTCAAAAATAAAAGCTGTGTGGTTCTCCGGAAAAGCTTACTGTGAGCTTCATCTGATGAGATCAAGACATGATCCATGTTAGCTTTGCCGGGTGTAGAATGAAATGGCGACTTTATTTTTGTTGTACAATCTGAAAGACAACGTACTAACATTGCATTCTCTGTCGTTTTAAATGTTGCATCTCAATTTCTCAGTTAAAAACAAAAGGACGATTTAAGCTGTCGCTTTCCACTCTTACATTGTTAGTTATTATTGAATAAGAACCAAGTGGAGGGTTTGTACACAAAACACAACTGAACTGTGTTTCTGAAAGATGCTTCAGTCAGTTAGCAGACCATTTTAAAGTTGCTGAAATCTATTGATGTGTGTAGTGTGGCAATAATTGAATGCTAGTGTATGGGTACAATAATATTAGCCAATCCATGGAGTCTCATTATACATTATGATGTTGGTTTCATTTGGGCTTGAGAAGACTAACTGCAATACTAAATATAATTAAACATGAGAATAATATCAGCATATTCAGCTGTGACCTCAATTTATTTGTTTTTAAATTAATTGAATTGTTTGGGCCCACTGTGTTTATAACACTTTGTTAACTGTGTACTGTTTAATTAATTCCTTAACATAACATACGTAATTCACAATTCCAGCAATGTAGATGCCTATTAGCAACATTTGAAGGTTAGCAAGAATATCTCCTAATACGTTGCTATCCATTGAAGTCTGCTTAGTATTCTCCCTGTGAAACGTTTATACCTCACCCTCCACCCACCTTTCCACCAGAAGATATGAGATAACTTTCTCCCCCCCTCAACAGATGATATTAAGTGGCTCCTATTATCTCAGTAGGTCTGTATCATATTAGAATCTGAAATCGCAGGTCAGAAAGTATACGGTGCTCTTGTCTCGGGCAGTGCTGCAGAATTACTTTCCGCCACACAATGGCTGAATAGGCCGAGGCTTTGTCATTTAAACTGCATAAAGAGGGCAGAAATTGATTTTTATTGTAGATCTTCATATCTAATAAAGCTCGGAGGATCTCCTTTCTTCATTGTCTGAATGGCCGGTGAATGCTTTCAATATAGCTCTCTGTTTCATGCATAAAAGTGCTATCCGGAATGATAGGGGTTGGAATGAATGGGGGGGGGGGGGGCTGATGCCATGCAAGTGAATGGCATCCCTTCGTATTTTCACTCTCCTTGGAAACCTGGGGAGAATGGGGTGGGGGGGTGGGGGTGTCTTGTGGGGGGAGAGTTAGGAGGAGGGGGTGGGGGGGTAATTGAAAAGTGAAATGTTTTTTCCTTCCTCTTTAGAAGAGAATGTTTCCTTTTCAAAGAAGAAACAGAACTATGGCTCGCCTCAGCCAAAGAAAAACCCTTTCCAATAATGGCTCTGCTACAGATAGTCTGCAAAGACACCCGTCTGCCCATGCCACTGCTGTGGTTTACGCTTGTGACATTAGCCTTACGGTGAACGCTATGCTGACTTTAGAAATTAGGACACCCTTTCCAATAATGACCACATTAATTCTAACTTCCAATCAGTGTCCATTTTCTCACCAAATGCTACAGGGTTTTGCTGAGGGGTCATTATTACAAGTATACAGTACACCACATAATACCAGGATGCATGTGGACCGACTGTGAGTGGTTCAAAATGCTGCTGCTAGGCTATTGACTATGACCAGCAGGAGATGACACATTATCCCTTTGCTTAAGGCATTGCACTGGCTTCCTATTGGTCTCAGAGTTTTATCATTTTAGTCTTCACGTACAGAGCATTGCACGATCAAGCTCCCTCATACATCTTGAACCTTTTACATGCACACATATCTGGTGGGTCTCTCTGGCCACGGCCTATTGACTGTTCCCAGGACTGGTTTTAAAACAAGAGGTGACCATGCTTTTGGCAGAATGGTTCCAAGGCTCTGAAACTGTCAGCCTTGAGAGACATTTATTCTGTGGGCACTTTTAAAAATCATCTAAAAATAAAATTTTAAAAAGCTTTTTATTTCTTTATTTATTATGATGGTGTTTTTCTTAATTTGCATTGCATTTGTACCTTATTTTTAATGTGTTGTTGCTTTCCATTTCAAGTGGACAAATGACCCCTTGTCTATAAATGTGATATATAAATGAACATTACAGGAAACTGAACACTAAATACGAAATACAGCAAAGAAATCCATACATTTCTATTTAAGGAGTGAAGGAGCGCACAACGTTAAGGGAAGAAAACCAGAATAAACTGCATTTCACCAAACCAGTCTTGTACTGTAAATTGTGAAGAAAAAAAGCGTGCCCTTATTCCTTGCGTGATACAAGGAGTGTTTTTTAATATTATATTATTAATAATATATGTGGAGTCTTTAGTATTACCATCTCACTAACATTTGAACAAATAAATGATATGCTCAGGGAATCAAATCAGTTTTTATTTGATTACATTAATATTTATTTCCAAGTCGATATCTACCCAAAATCTGTGTACAAAAATGAATCATATCACACACACAAAAAATCATATTAACAAAGAAACCCAGTTTAATAACAGACAAATGTCCCTGTTCATCATGTCTGCTTCAATCACTTATTTCTTTTAAATAATATCACAAACACCTCACCTAAACTACACCTTCTTCCCCTCGTTTAAAGTGATCACAAATATGTAAACAAAATTTGTTTTCATGCATCTGAATATGATTAATTATCACACAGTAATCCAGCAGCCCTTGTAAAGACTTTTCACAAGAGATTAGACATTTCAAACTGACAACCATGATAGAGGGAAGCATTCTGTAAATCGTAGATTAAAGGTCACAGCAATGAACTGAGAACTCACAGGGCGTCATTTAAGTTGGGGCAGATGCAATCAAAGCTGTGTAGTGAAAAGGCGACGTAGTCAACAGGCAAAATGATTATGGAAATGGTATCTGCGCGCAACTAAACATATGGCGTTGCCTAATGCCTTTCAACACTAGGGGCTGGGTTTAATCAAACTTCACCAATTAAAAACACAAATGATATGCAAACATCTGAAAGTCTGAGTAGGAATGAGAAGGATTGTTATTAGTGATAGGAACCAAATCTCTCCTGACTAATTCAGAAAATGTTTTCACAACACAACTCACTTTTCTTTTTAGAGATAAGACAGATCGTCACTGCTGAATAGTGAGTTTTATTTTCATTTTAAAGTGGTTAAATTAACAAATAGTGTCGTGTTGTAAGTAAACACGAATTGCACTGGCCCCATTTGAGAAATGCATTATAAATAAATGGCAATTACTCAGTCAAATGATTGAAAATCAAATGCTAAAAAAAAAAAAATACTTTCAGATTTTGTAATTAGCAATGATTTACTAATGTGCATATTGCTCTCAGCAATAATACCCGTAGAAAGTCAACATTTATGTCAAATAGCCCACGTCTGCTGTTGGAGAATATCACTAGTGCAATTAAATGCCAGCAGAATGAAATGCATGCACAGCGATCGGTCGCAGCGATAGAAGCACATGCACCCGATGACGGCACATTCTGTGAATACTTGAAAAGGGCAACCCCTGCTCTCATCCTGGTTCTCATAGGCTGATTTGCATAACAGGCCATCGGGGGCTGCTTCTTAAAAGGAGCACCCCAGCACGGTTATGGAGAAGACTGTGCTCCAGCTACCATCACAAGAGCATTGTGGAGAACTGCTGTGGGCTAACGCAAGTGCTGAGGTGATCAGACACAGCTCTGACATTGACTAACTGCTATTTAAAGGGCACTGAACAATGAACGAAATAGTTTACTTGAAATAAACTGTTAAATCTTTGTTAAATACATAATTTTTCTTTCTACAAACTCTACAAACTTGCCCTGCACCCACACGAAATTACACTCATTTGATGATGTATTTATTGACCAATGACATCGGGATTTGCAGGTAGTCTTATAGCCATTTTTGTATTTCTTCAGTAGTTCTGTAGTAATTTAACATTAGTTGCTGTAGAGACAGACAATTGTGTTGAAAAGCATCACCTTTGTAAACATACCTCATACAAAGTATTGTAATTATTGTATGTATTTTTACGTAAATAATCTAGTCGTTGTATTCATCAATATTTATGTAAAAACTGAGTCGAGTGTGCAAGATGTCTTTCGATACTGTACTAACAATATAAATATATATTCGAATAAGTATATAAAACCTTGTTTATATTGCAACACAATCTGTCAGTATGGAGTCGGGGATATTTGAGAGGAGTTTAGCAAACTTAATGGCATTTGCCCGGCTGCAAATCTGTGCTAATGTCAGTATTACTCTACCAACAGTAAACAGTATCTGCCTCAACCATCCCTTTCTGAATATACAGTGTTATTCCATCATCTGGCACAGATGGTATACAAACCACATCCATTTATAACTCCTTCAATATTTTTCTTTAAAAATAAAAAAATAAAAAACTATGTTGAGTAACACTATGAAATTCCATTTCCTTTCTGGTCACATGGGTTAAGTGAATGTAGTTATGTATGGCAGGACAAACACATTTCCATCAAATCTGTGCTAATAGTCTGGTGGCTTTCTCTGCAAATACTGTGGGATAATATAACTCTAAATGTGTGAGTATTTATAAACACAAATCCCCATTTCTAAGCATCGAATATGTACTGATACACATATATATATATATATATATATATATATATATATATTGATGTCTTCAACAGGTGCAGCAGACAAATACCATGCGTAAACGTACCGACAGAACATATTGTACATTTGAAGGTTAGTTAGCCTCAAAAGCTTTGCTAACTCCCCCATGGTGTACCAAAAAGCCAGTTTATGTATGTGTTTCCACTAATGTTAGCACTTCATTCAGTATGTGAACCAAGCAAATCCTAAAAAAAATGTCTTGTCGTAAACCTCCTAGCCGCGGCAAAAGGTGAACCTGCCACTTCTCCATTATAGACATGACACGGGTCTCCACCCCGATCAGGTCCCTCGGGAGGAGGCATCGTTTGGGGAGGGGGGTTGGGGTGGGGTGGGGGGTTTGGTGGACAGGGAGCTTTGAGCGGATTCTTTATGCGGCTCTGTGTGTGTATTTCTTTCATGTTGTCCAGCCGGTAACTAAGTTGGGTGGCCCGGGGCGATGGCTAATTCACACCCTCAGATCATGGGCATGAAATGAGAGCGAGCACAGAGCATTGGCTAGCCCTGGGGTTAATGATAGCTTCCTGACACACACATACCTCTTCATATGAATTTCGTTTTACCCCAAAATCTCCTGCACTTTTAACTGAGAGGATAAACACCTAAGATAGGTCCCTTGATTATGTATTGACTAATGACATTAGTATCTATTATTATAGCACTAAGCAATATAAAAAATAAAAAAAAACATACATTTTACATTCATAACAGTATAAACAAATGTATTATCGCAAATGCTGTAATTGTTCAATGATTTATCCTGACATGTGATTCAAATCATAGAGTATAAGTCATGTTATTATACAAACCACCATTTATAATGCAGGTCACAATATACAGCTGCTTCTGTGAGCGTAAACTGCCTTTTGGTCCTTCAACGATGGCCGCAAGAAAGAAGGTTTAGGAACTAATAATTGTGATTACTAATGTAAGCATATATTGGTGTTACAGTTACTACTACGCCTTAGGTTTTGTTCAGTTACTACTACACCATAGTTTGTTATGTTTAATTTGTATCTAGGTTCTTAAAATAAGGAGGCTTATTGTTGTAGGTAACTGTATGTGAGGCTTTGGTTGGTTGTATTTGCTTTTTTGAGTATCCCATTTTCAGCCCCACATGGATGAACTGGCAGGCCACACACACACAGTTTTTGTGTGTGTTTTGGAGATCAGCAAAATAAAGGAAGAAATATTAAAATGGCGAATACAACTGTGAAGGACTTTATAATATTTTACTCCTCAGTCGAACAAGCTTGTGGGTGAAGTACCCCCTCCCCGGTTTCACTAAAAACCCTCTTTAAAGTTATTCTGAATTTCCCAACGATGCTTTGAGAAATCTGTTTGTTTGAGGGCAGCATTAGATGTGACCAGCGTTTTATTGTGACATAAAACCGCATTTCTTCCTCAGCAGATTAAAAATAAAATCGGTTAATAAGAAAAGCTGTCAGCGGCAGAAAATGGCTGACATAATCCGTTTATCCTCCAAGCAATAAAGATATTGGTCCTTGGGAGTCTATCTTTCCTCTTATGTTATTTCGCCCAAAACATTATCTTCTTTGCATTCAGATGGATTAAGAAGTCATATGGGAGATAGACAGAAAATGACAGACACAAAGAAAATATAATATCCTTTTCATTCTGCGTCACATGCATTCACGGGAGGCTTCACGTATGATCTTGCATGGGGGAAAAAAAGTGAATAAGGAAAAACAGAAATGAAGAATAGTATAGGGGTTACTGGCAAAGGGGTAGCAGCAATCCTGAGGAAAAACACAATATAAGAGATTGCAGAAGACTGGGGAGGTCAAAGGAGCCTGCCGGCAGAAGTGAAATCAACACACACACCCCTCTCCCCCTTTCCCTCGAACCACCTTCCAGGAAGAGACGCCTGCAACTTCGCTGGGAGGAAAGGTTGACATGCAGAAAAATGACGGAAGTCCAAAAGAAATTAATTGTGCAGCCATGAGCGGGTGGAGGCGGGCGGGCGTATATACAAGCACTAATGCACAGAGTTTCACAACTGAAAACGAAATTCAGCTCGTTTTTCTGGAACCGTGAAGAGTTATGTTCCTGCGTTGCAATGCATCCTGTACTCTTTAATAACGGAACACTGAATAACAAAATAACTAAGCACCGATATTGTAATGGAGGACTGGTAAGGACCCAAACATGTGACACAAAAAACATTTCTTATTATTATTATTATTATTATTCCAAAAGGCAGGAACACAGGGAACTACCACATACAAGAAACAAACAGACCATTACATATATTTTATTTATTTATTTAATGCTTATATCTAAAGTGATGTATAGTGGGCACAGTTACTAGGCTATAGGCAGGTACCTACAGGCTATTCAAAATATATTAGGATCCAATTTGCCGATCACATATTGAAGAAATCAAGCGTATTGATAGTTCAGGAGGGCCACGAAATCATGCTCGCACCATGCTAAATCTCAATTGTCAGCTGATCGCAATCAGCTCGCTGCCCAGCTGGTCTCAGTGACCAGACTGCTCAGTTGATCACGGCAAAGAATAGGATTAGCCAATCTAGTCAGGGCGCGTATTTAAGCGTCCTTATTTTACACCCATTCTTAGCGCTTCATCTGCGAGCTTTTTTGCATCCCACCACCACATCCTATCCATTGAAGCTGTGTTATTATTGCTGTGTTACCATCAATTGTCCCGGTGTGGTCATTGAGCCTTGTTCTGTAGCATATGACACTATGAGAAGGGGGGTCTTTTTGCTGCTCTCCCTGCCTTGGGCTTTCCATGTACTCGCATGGAAAGGGCTTTCCTTGTATGCTAATGGAAGGGCAGGGATCTCCCGGAACAGAGCCATACCTCTAAATATAAATAACTTGTATATACTTATTTTAACTATAGTGGTCCTGACTTAAATGATAATTAATGTTCATTCAATTTGTTTTTCATAATATTGTGTCTAAGTGAGAAAACAAATTGAGTGCATGTTCCCAGTAAATCTGTAGCAGTTCTGTTTTGAACTAATCGCTATACCACTTTCTGTAGGTGTCACTAGAATTACCTAAACTGTGAGTAACAATGTATTTTTCACCCGCGCACTCCTTAAACATTGATCATGTTATATTCTAGATTTATTTAAGCCATTCGCTATAGAGAGTATTTTGCTACTACAGTCAGTAAGACTATGCTTCTTTTCCAACAGACAACAAGGAATGTTATCACGGCTGATAACAACAACAGCAACAAAAAAAATCAGATGCCATTCCGTGAGGCCACAGTGTTTTGGGACGGCTGTGAGAGACAGAATCTCCACAAAGGCGTTCCCACAGGGCTGCACTGACTGACGGATAAAGGCACAAGTGGGGGAGGTAAATGTATGGTCAAAGATGCGAGCCCGGTCATGAAATGTCGATTTGGATCTGTGCGCCGTTGGGTTTAGCCGGGGCAGGGGGCGGGAACTTGTGAGCGATGAAAGGGGTGGGGACATCTCTTGAGTGACAGCCAACATGCGACCCAGGCCCGCGCCCCTGAACTCAGAGTCTGTTCTGTTTAATCATGTCGGTTTGGCCGGTAATGAAATTTGATTACGCCTCTAAAGGCAGCCGTGTTGAGTAAGGGGCGCGGAGAAGGGGAGCGAAATATTAATATCTTCTGAGATTATGCATGAAACCCTAGTGTGTAATTTTCCCCCTCGCCATGTCCGGTACCAAATTGTTAGCACTTCATCATTAGCGTGCAGTTTTTGCATCTCCATTCATCTTTCTAAGAGGACCCTGGTTTTGATTAATGCGGGTTTTGATTCATTAGTTTACCATCAATGTGCTTTTAACTGATCACTGCAGATCTATCATGCACTCAACAGGACCGTGCGCCTCAGAGAGGAGAAGCACATAGCTGCGGTCGGCTCGTATGGGGGGTGGTGTCACATAACTCACAATGCCACGGGGTCCCAGCCCAGTAGACTCAATGAGCAGCAATTGTGTGTCTATGGTTGAGAACACCCAGCTATTAAAATGTCATCACATTCATTTGTTAAAAAAAAACTGTTCATGTATAAAAACGAGAAAAAAAATAAAAACACACACTCTGGCAAAAAGAGAATAAACTAATAAAGTGATAGTATGCAGCGTTTTCTTAGGCATTACAAAACCTCAAACGATAATTTTATGCTGTATCTACTGCAAACATGCGTCATATCAGAACAGAACTAATGCTTTGCTTATTATGAAAACCCTTTAGAGGTTAAGAGGAAACTACTCTCAGCAAAAGCTGCACGATTGCTGTTTGAAAGTACACACCGGTGCACACACAAATACTGTACATACCCAATGATAATGTTAATGTCTAATGCCCCTCAAGGCGAACAAGCAGTTTGTGCTGAACCCCATACTGTTACTGAATGATCAAGGGAAAAACATTTGGATTCATCAGGTATCTATCAAAGCAATTACATCTGACATGGCAATTTGTAAGGTATCACATGTCTTTTGTTAAATACTTAAATTGTAATTGTTTCGATATTGTTTTATATTTTATAATTATATACACACAGTATTTATTAGGGAATTACCACAACAAACTAGTCACCCAGTTCAGCTGTTTGAATATGCAGTAGCGGTGATTGGGTTGATTATTGTCAAGGTTTAAGATAAACAAGTAATGCAACATCGGATCGCTAACACCATATTGTAAGGGGACACAAAAAATAATACATTTAAGTAAGAAATTTAAGGCAGGCCAAAAGGCAAAATAGCAAACAAGATTTTTACACAAACACATTATGGACACAAATACCAAGATATCACCTCTCAGAATTCATATTTCTCAATTAGGTTGTATGTATAATTAACTGAATTTATTCATATTCTTGCAAAGTTGTATAAGCAGTAATAATATCTTAGCTTCAGAAATGTATTTTTTATTAAATAAAAAAAGAATCTCTTACCTTCAGAAATGTATTATTAATTAAATAAAAAGTATGTAAATAAGTTAATTGAGTAAATAAAGAAAGATAGTGAAAGATAGATATGTGATTCAGAATCCAATTTTAGAAAGAATGATACTGTAAACAATTTTCACCTGCAGTGGATTGACTGGGTCTTCTGTGTCAAAGGATGCGGAGACTAACCTCTTGAGATAGTAAACAGGAATATGTTCATAAAAGAAAGTTAATAATAATAAACAAATTGGTCTGTATAGAACATGAGCCAGGTCTGAATTAAAGGCCAGTCGAGCCATGAACATAAGAGCATAAGAAGCTTGTTTTTCATAAAAGGTACAGAACATTAAATTAGATTAGTTTCATTATTACACAGAATCAAATTAAAATTGAATATGCAAATATCCATTTGAAGGAGAAAAACTGGACCTTCAGAATTGAATAACCGACACCTCTTCCCCCCCCCACCCTTTCCCCTCAAACTAAGTCCTTGACTATTTTATCTAGATTTGCTAACAAAAACAAACTGCACTGAATTAGAGGAGTTAATCTGCCTGATATCTGCTTTCCGGTGCCATGACTCTGTGCTGGGCTTCACATGAATGGGTTTAATTGATTTTAGAGGCCAAATATGATGATAGATGTCTTCCCACGAAGCGTAGAACGGTGTGCCTTTTTCTCATTTACAGTTGCCCTCTAGAACGATACAGAATCCTCGCTGACAAGTTCATGGGACGCAAACTGGACAGGGTAGATGATGAGGATAACAAGTGGAACAAAGGGGGCCATATTCACATAAGAAGCCTCTCTCACAATGCTAACGGCGTGCTAGCGGACGGCAGTTAGTCGGTTAAGGACGTTCCACGTGAACAAACCACAGCCACCACTTTCAAAGCCGAATGGAAAATTCTAACATTGCTAACGGCTGCACAGTCACGACATTGTCACCGGTCTGCCGTATTAACCGAGAACTACAGATAACCAGATTTAAGTCTGGCGCAAATCCCACCCGCATTCATTGACCGTGGCCTAGGCCGGAACAGATGGAAAAAAATCTAAGCACTTACTGCCACCTTACACTAAGTGGTGCAGATATGTGTTTAATTATCTGCTAGTCGGGACTTCGGGCCATAACACCTTCAGTTCATTTTTGTAATCCCATCTATTAGTCTGAGGTTTTAAAGGTCCAGTTGTTAGGTTAACGGTGGGTAAAAGCGAGCATGGAAACCCATACTGTAGACTGTACAGAGCTTTGCTTTAACTGTTTTTCCTTTAAAGGCAGGGTCAGTAATTCTTGCTAAATTCGAGCTCGAATTGAAACAGTATTGCTCGCGACGCCTCACATGTCGAAATGCATTGGAAAGCAAAGCGTAGTGATACGAGCGGTGTTCGCCACTTTGTTTATGGTCCTAATCCTAATTTCTACACGCACAGAGAGCGGTAAAATAGCGAAATGCAAAGAGATACTTGGTGAATTTGACAAAAAGTGTATTAGCTTACATTTACCTTACAATAGCTGACTATGCCTTTAAGTCACATGCATCACAGCTTCAGCGCTCTACCTCCTTCAATGGTGGCAACTGGTAATTCATATGTGAGCGAAAAAACAAAGATAACCCATTAGCCTCTTTATACATCATTAGGCCATTGCTTCATCAGTACCCTAACAATACTGTATTAGTACCAAATAAACATCTTAAGAAACAACTGAAAACTGTTTTTTTCATTAATTAATATTTTCAGTATTCACTGTTTACTTTTTAACGCCCCCCCCCCCACACACACACACACACACACACTTAATGGAGAGATAGATGTCATGTCATCATAAATCTGACTTTTTCAAATGCATCTAATCATTTTAGTAACTATAACTAACTTTAGCTAAAATAGGAAGAATGATGTTCTATAGAACATCCATATAATTAAAATATGTTTGCATTTATTAGACGTCTGAGGATGTATCCACCTTTTGAAGACATTTTCATTACAACTATTTAAGAAAATAAAGAAGGGAGATACACTGTATATACAGTAAATATGAGAGAGAGAGAGAGAGAGAGAGAGAGAGAGAGAGAGAGAGAGAGAGACCATTGCACTATGAAGAGATACTGTATTACGGGTCTATAATTAAACATAGGGTCTTGGGGATATTTGGCCTAATGTCACAATATTGTATAAATAGGACGATCATTATGGTGATTTACCCTAAACAAGGTTAAATGTATTCCATGGTTGTATAGTGTCCTTAAAGCCTTTATACTGACTGTAACCATGTAGAAAGTAAATATCATTTAAAGTACATAGGGTTTGTGAATAGCCCTACACACAACAAGGTTTAGTTTCAAAGTTAGCCATACCTGCGCGCTGGAAAATAGATGCAGAACTGTTTTCAAACAAAATGCCTGTTTCCTTTTAAAACTGGGATAGAGGGAGGACGTTCCCTTTTTATTTCGCCTAGACATACACAAACGCCAATCGCCATTTCCTTTTCTGCTCCTCTCCTGGCCTCCAGCGCGCCTCTAATGCGCCCTAATCCTGGCTGAAGACAGACGGCGCTCTGTGTGTGTAAGAAATATCTCTTTGCTTTTTCAGCCTCAGTTCATTATTTTTCTTTCTTCTCACTTAGTGTGATAGGTTGGACAGAGGCGCACACATGAGCACTGAAGACACAGTCACAAGGCCTTAATCTAGTCTTTAATGCGTGACTTCAGAGATGTCATTTATCTTGTGACTGCAGCAGGCGTCCACAAAACTTTATCTCTAATAATATATTGATGGATTAAAGGGGTCAAGCTAGAGACCAGGCAAGAAAAATTGCTTATTGACATCAAAATACAGTGCCCCAAAACCTGATAAACATAGGCACAGGAGAGTTTGAGTCAGAGAGAGAAAGAGAAAGGAGGTGAAGGCGGGGGTCTGTGTTGGGTGGGGGGGGGTGGGGGGTAGAGGGGTGGTGTAATCGGGGGTATTGTGAATGCTTGCACCCAGTAATTTCCTTCCTTCACAAGATCCTCTGGTGGTCTGAGCCCTTGGCTTGATAAAAAAATAAAAAAATAAAATAACAGGCTCTCCTGCTCTCGAGCTAGGCGCCTCGCACTAGCCGAAAGGGAAAAGCTGGTGACTGCTGGGTCATTTCCACGTTTATCTTGACTTAAACTCCCAGCCTGCACCGCCCATCACACACACACACACCTTATTAATCACACTTAAGTGCCATGTGAGACTGGAACACTCGTGAAGGCTACTGAAAGCATTATCAGGAGCCACTGCTACAAACTTGGGGAGATCACCGCTAGTCCTACGCCCAGCGTACAGTATAGTGTTTTATCAGAGCAAATATACAGCGTTTTTCAGTCAGCATGTCTTGATGAAAGGGCCCTAAAAAGCAATGATGGAAATAACGTAACACAATTTGTAGATAAAGCGCTAACTTATTTATCCAAATGCTACCTCGGGATTAGAGGTAGCTGTGGCTGAATGCAACGTCCAAATCTCTGAAATACACAGACGATTATTTTTTTTATCCTCTCAACAATAAAGGAAATGAACATACTTTCCGAACATCTGCAGTCAAATTCTCAGACGTTCAATGTTTAAATTTACACACTGGATGGCGGGGAAGGGGGGGGCTTCAACCTCGCTTGTGGTTGAACATAGCTTTCGGCCCATATCAACTGCGAAGAAAAACGAAAATAATATCGACTGCATATACACACTGTGTTTGCTCTACCAGTTTAAATGGAAACAACATACTACGGCTCACATGGGGGGAAATGTCTCCGCTGATTGCTCCAGTGAATACTCACAGCCAGATCCATTTCTGGAGCATTAGCTTTACAGATACTAGCAGTCTGTAACTATACAGTATGTATGACATTCGTGTTTGTCTGACACTGTGCCACTGCCAGCCGCTTATATTTCTCCGCTGAGAAAGGGTGTATCAGGCTCCTGACCTCCTTCATGACGCGACTCGTCATACTAACTGCAATAGCTGCAAAGCAGAACTGCAAAACTACAATCGCGTACAAAAGGTGAATACTTTGGGGATGAAGGAACTCAACCAGGCTGACTTTCAATTCCAAGATTGCCACTCACAGAGAATTCTTTAATTACCCGGCTTCCTCTCTCCACGATGGATTTTGATAAACCTGTAGGCCTACTTAAGGAAAGCAATTGAAAGCACGTCCCCCCACAACTACCACCGTCCATATATTTCATCTTCTGCAGCCCTTGCGTGAAAAACCATGTTTGGAGTTTGGTGGCAAATAGCTCCCAATCCCAAATACAGTTGATTCTAACCCTTCACACACTCTTCTGGTGCAAGGAAAATTAATACACTTTACTATTACAAGATAAAGTAATAGGGACATATTACACCGACCATATCTGCAAGCCTATAATACTACAGAGTCAGCATTCAATAAAAAGACATTTGCAACCAGGCATTTCTCCCCACAACACTTTAGAAGATTTAAAAGCTTCTAAATTAGGTGTTGCTACCAAGCGAAACGTGCCTGCTAAGCAAGGCAATACTTACTTAAAAATGACAGAGTTGTTTATGGCGGGGTAGCTTTCCTCGCGTCAAGGTGGCATGCAAAATGCAGGAAGAGTTTATGATCCACACACAGGGTTATTTAGCTTCAAACAGTGTACATAATGTTGCTCGACAATCAACTCTCATAACTCAATGTCAGTGTCGAAATTATGTCTCTCATGGTAACACCGGTGCCGGAATACTGATTGCTCTCGGATCGTTTATCTGTCTCATACCAACTTCAACGTTCACTTTTCTGAGCTTGATTTCAAACGGACAGTATTTTAATTTCAACTGTTAGCGGTGAAGGGCCACAGAGCTTTTGGCTGTCCAGGTTGTCTGACGATCTGCTGAGAGAAGAACAGAAATGTATTTGCAATAAAACCTTTTTCATACCATTGAGGCAGGTTTTTTTTATTTTTTTTATGGCCAGCGCAACTACCCTTGGAGCCATTAAAAATGTAATCCAGCCAGCATGTGCCCAGATGACACATCGCCCATTATATCCGAGAATGTCTGAGCCAGACGGGAAAGTTAGCAAGAAAAGTAGAAACACAGAGGACGAGGTCATTTTTCACCTCCTTACAAATCCCGAGGCGGGCTTTATCATTCTGCCTCGCGCCGGGTATTTTCTTTAGAGAACGCTATGGGTTGAGTTCACTCTGGAACATTTTCTAATGAGCTAAACAATAATCGATCAATGACAAAATTGTCAGTATACAGTCAAATCTGAGACGAGTTCGGATTGTGGTGTTTGTGTCACATGAAGGACACACAGGGTTCATCAGTTATTCCCCCTCCTGATGACAAAAAGCCATGGTGGCTATAAAGGAGTTTTATAAGCATGTTTGTTGCCAACTAAAATCGCCAGTATTAAACCTGCTACACCTGTCTGGTAGTTGACAATAGCAGTCAAAGAGCACAGTTTACTGCTGACATGGATCCTTACAGCCACAATAACCTACCCACACAGACAGACAAACATTTAAACCAGCACATTTAAATAAAAAATAAACAACCACACAAAGCCTGTGCGCCTTGACATCGTTGTGTTTCCCATTGTTACAGTTAAATGATAATATACTGTAGCTGTGCAAAACCAGTGTCTCCATTCCTTATCAGAGAATCATTAATTTTTACCACAGAACCCAAAATATTGCGCTCAAAACAAAATGAGGAACATGATGTACTTGGGAGTAGAGCTGACCTACTACACACACACAAAAAGGAAAACAGATTTTAAAAGATACACCAACAACAGCATAATATATCTGAAATTCCACAAGGGAGTAATAAAAGCACCAATTTCAATGATGAATAAAACGTTTCTTTTTGTTGTTGGTCCCACATTAGGGGGAGAGGGCTGAGGGATGTGTGTGTGTGTGTGTGTGTGTGTGTGTATGGGGGGGGGGGGGGTTAGGGAGGGCAGTGGCCACAAGGGTTGCCACAGTGTAATCTACCTTTGGGCGTTGGTATATTAATTCCATTTCCATATTCAGTTCTCCCCGCCCTCTGTAACAGCCTGCCACATTCCCTCGGAGCGGCCAGGCACTGAGCAAGGAGGCCCAACCCAGTTCTGGGGGCCTGGGAATACCCCAGAGCCCCCCCTCCCCCCACACACACACACACCAGTGCCACATAATTCTGGCCTGTCTCATTATTTAGCATGTCACCGCTATTTTACATGTTAAAGCCCCTCCATTGCCATCTAATTTATTATAAGAATACAGAGTGGGTTAGAATGGAATGGGGTCACATGCATTCACATGGCACCGGGAAATAAATTCATATAAAGTCAGTCAAGTCAAGGTGAAAGCCTAATGTCAGCAATATGCATTTTCGTCATTCTTCCGGAATAACAGTGGTTGAAAGCCGAGAGACTTTGCTCAGTATCATGATTGCCTCAGTTTCCCTCCAGTATTAGCACATTGTACTGCATATAACTACCTTAATATGCATGTTTCATGATGGGAAACTCAGGTTGTTGTTTGAAAACGAACAGAAAAAAAAAAAAAGATGTGGAATAATAAAAAAATGCACAGCAGCGGCCTGCCAAGAGTTGATTTGGCTTTGACGAGATTCAGCTGTAATTATTTCTCCACAACAACAATAAACACAACAGCGGCAGAGGACTTAATCCGCCTATGAGAGGGTTTGACTCTGCTTCCTGGTGACAGTGATTAAGGCCTAATCTAGGGTTTTGGGGTGTTCATTTGAGAAATGCGCTCCTCAAGAGCACTGTGTTCTGTTGTGTGAGGTTTTGTTAGATCATTTTTGTACTAAATATAGAGTATAAGCTATAAGCAAGCCACATTTCCAGCACAACTATTTTGCAGTCAATCAAGCTAACCTTCTATTGTGTTTTGCCTTTTGTCCAACACACTCGTAAAAATACATTAACAATAAGACATAGCATAAATGAATAGATAAATACACAAAGAAATAAAACAAACCTAATAACTGCACAAACACACAACTACACAAAGGGGAAATAAACTAGTAAATAAAGCCAAGCAGATACATTTTATTTGTTATTTTGAATTTTGATAACCCTAATTGGCCGATTTTTAAATAAATGATTCCGCAAAGCCTAGCGAGGTGCCTATATATTTTATCTTTAGTTAGCATACATGTGTCCTTACAGCAAACCCACAATACACCCCCCCCCCCCCCCTACACACACACACACACACCACCACCACCACCACCACAACCACTCAGACCCAAAGCAAACCAAAGGGTCTGGAGTGGGAGCATTGGGAGCAGGAGAGGAGGGGTTGCCAGGAGAAAGGGCAGATGTCAGGGCGCTCCAGGAAGAGGATTGCTAAGCGGTGTGAACATTTTTCAAAAATGATGTTTTTTGTGCCTCAAACATCTTGCTTACAGCAGCAAGGTCTGATCCGAGCATTATGTGCGAATACATCAGTGGGCCTGGACCCCCCCCATCGTCCTCCCACCTCCCCCTCAGCACAGACACACATGTGCACACGCACGCACACACACACACACACACAGTTCCCGGTAACCGAAGCTCGCTCTCCCGACCGACTCTTCTTCTACAGAAGTAAATTATCAAAACTGTGTTTGAAAGTGAATGAAGGGTGACTCTCTCTCTCTCTCTCTCTCTCCCTCTCCCCCCCCCCCCATTCCCTTGCTTTGACATCTCAGTTTTTTTCC
>JAODOY010000019.1:430476-443424 GCA_025399855.1 Forbesichthys papilliferus | reverse complement strand
ATATATACACATATATATATACAGTATATATACAGTACATATATACACACACACACACAGATATAGAACTTCATTTTTTTGGTAATTAGTAGTCAATAATTGCATTTATAGTGTACTTTTAGTATTTAAGATAACTTTCGGTAACAATTTTAAAGCTCTGTTGCTGTGAGAATTCCATTTAAGTGAACGGATATGACGCAACTCCCTCTTTACATGGCTCTGGTCCAGAACAATCTCCTAATTGATTGATTGTTGATGTTTTTAATGTAAACCACTTTGTGATTTTAGATCTGTGAAAAGTGCTATATAAATAAACTTACTACTAATAATTACACACAGAATATCCATAACTGTTGACATTTGCCAGAGTGGAAGGGGTTACTACTGGAGAGATTGTGACCCCCGATACGAATGCTGACAGAAGTAAGCCAGGAGGCCAAAGGAGATATTAACACAGATCAGAAGCAATGATGTGGCATTTTAATGGTTTAACTGTTCCCAATAAAGAGGGCCGGGATCCCCAGGAGGGCCACAAGATGCTTCTGGTCTGGGCCATAATTTTAACATTTGAAGTTATAATAGTATACAGTATAAGTTATAATAGTATACAGTATAATTACAGTACAGTATAATATAAAAGTATAATTTTCCAAACTAATGTTTCAAATCTAGTTTAATCGTCTTTTATTAACGTGCAAAGGTAGGGGTTTTCCCCATCAATTTATGCTAATAAAATAAGTGCTTAGCCAGGGATCTCCCAATCATCTCTTTTAGGTGTGGGTGCTTTAGCGGACAAGTTACTACCTGTTCTACAGGTAATTTACCTCTCTTGAGGCGGACGTGCCAACACAAATGAGCATGTGTGTGTTGACACGATTGAACGTCGCGAAGAAATGCAATAATTTAATGGTTAACAAGTGCCATATCAAAAGTAATACTAACCCTGATACATGTACTCAGCCTGGAGTAACTTGACAGGGGGAGAGATGTGACTGTGTTTCATCGTGTAGTGCCGTTATATTGTTTTACGCTGCATGACTCCGCCACCCACACGCAAACACACACACACACACATGCACACACGCACGTCTGTTAACATCATCTCACAGGAAACAAGACACGACTACCACTGTCACTAAAAATACACCCCCCACCCAAACCAGTGTGTCAGCCAGCTAATGTCCCTTGACAAAACACACAATGAATTAGAATAGCCACTAAACGCACGTGTGTGTGTGTGTGTGTGTGTGTGTGTGACAGAGAGAGAGAGGCAGAAAAAGGGGAGAAGCGAGTAAAGGAGAGAACTCATCTGTGTCACAGCATATCCCCTCGAGCAACCGAGGGGTGGGAGACAACACTCACACAATCATTAGCAACTGGTGGTGCTCGTTCCAGCAAATCGCCGTTTTGAGCGGAGATTTATGCAGACTCCTGACTGGAAATTATTTATTTATTTTAGCAGCGTCTGAGAGATCATTAACCTCCGCCGCGTCTCCCGGGAACGGCATCTGCTGCCCCCTTCCCCGCGCTGCACACAAAGGGACGCCGCCCACGCGTCCGTAACGACCCCCCCTTCCCCACTCAGCCACACCCAACCCAACCCATGCCTTTTATAGTATGGGGGGGGGTGGGATGGGGGTTTGGCACAAGAGCGGGTCGAGGCCTCTGGCGTGCTGATGATTGGTTGGTCTGTGTGTTGTTTTGTTTGGGGAGGGGTGGGTGGGTGGGGGTCTGCTTCACTTGTTGACATTGTTCTGATACAACAGTTTTGTCTGAGCATTCTGCCGGCCTACTAATGCACACAGTAGCAGGTTGTGGCATTGGTTTTGGTTTGATCGCGTACGGTTGTGGAGGTACCCACATGGGTGACCCTCCAAACAAAACAAAAAAAGGTGGTCCATCGTTTGTATATTGCATTCTCAGATAATGATACACTTTATTAAACACAAACAAGTCTGTCCGGCAGATATGAAGATTGAAAACATCTTAATAAGGAGGAGAAGTATATTTATTTTAACCACAACCATTTTTCATCCAGAAATTCCCACAAATAAAGCATATGAAATACCAAAAACAATAAAAGAATATGCACGTTTTATTCAAAAGCTAAAGAAATAAAAACAATAGTATTTCGAATTAAATAAAAATAAATAATATCTGGAAATCTTATTTCCCCCCTCCCAAGCACAACCCACCTTGGGGAGGGGGGGGGGGGGGGTCATATAGAATTAGATTTTATGAAATATATAAACATCCATGAAAAATACATGAATTTTATTTCAAACTTTAAAAAGTTAAAATTCAGAAATAATTTCACGGCCCTTTGGGTTATCTTGACCGACACTTTGAACCCCACTGCTCGTAAAACATCGCCTCAAGTGCACATATACTGTAGCTGGTTCCTACCTTGATTACATATTATGATTTCTATCCAACTATACTGGTCAAATCACCAAAATGAGATTATATTAACACGTCATGGTATTGCTTAAACTGGGTTAACGATTTTTGCATGCTTAAATTTGATGGAATTTGGAGTGCGGTTCTGCGGGACCCCTTGATATTAAATGACATTGCAGCTCGGTCAATCTAAAATATATTAATATAAATCATATTTATATATACACAAAGCACTGTTCATTGCACACATACTATATTCCTTTCCGTCCAATTAGAAAGCTTGCAAAGGGCCTTTTTCGAATCACGAACCAATTCTGAGTGGCAGGAGAAATAAGAGCGGTAAAGCAAATCACAGCATAAATCTGAAATTAATCAGCACTTGAATTTATCTGGAGGGCACTGTGGCCTCTCATGGAGGTTTTAAGTATGTGTACTGGAGCACTAGCGGCGATCCTGAAGCATCCACATTAACCCATGCCAAGCAAGGCAAATTCATTTAGAGAAAGAAAAAAATCATTCTGTAATATTTGAATACAGCGGGGACATGCATGTATAGGACAGCAGGAGCTTGTTGTGATCTGTGCCCCAACCTTATCAAGGAAAGACTTGAGAGCACAACAAATCAAGGTTTATTGGAGGTAATAAACCCCGGCATCCGATTGGAGATGAAGAGGACAAATTTATGAGGGATGTTAACGACGCATCATTTCCTACACAGATGGTTGTAGTTTTTTTTAAATATATATTTCAACTGCCTTTAGCCGATTTTAACGGATAATGAATCTCCTTGGTTACACATATGCCAAATGTTGCTACATTAAATAAAAATGGGGTATTGTGGAATTACTTTACAGGCATTTGTCCAAACAAAAACCATGGTTAGGAAAATGTTGAAGCTGCCATTGTTTTAATTAACCACCAGTAAACAGGGACGCATTCATGGAAAGTGAGACACATTTAAATATATTTAAATAAAGATATTTAAATATACACAATTCCATAATTTCATAAAAATAAAGTAGGAAAATATGCAGAATAAGAAAGAGTGGATGAACGTGTATGTGTGTGTGCGGGGGGGATAATTTGGCATGGTGAAAAACAATATGGCATGGCGAGGTTACGGGGGGCCGCGGGACAAACAAACAAACCCCGACAAGGGCCCGGGCCTGGGCAGGCGTGGGGTCCGCGGCCGTTCTGAGAGAGAGAGAGAGAGAGAGAGCGAGGAAGGGGGGAAGGAGGGAGGGGTGGGTGTTGATGGTCGGGATGCCAAGCGCCGGCCCCGAACTGTGGCGCACCGGTGCTGCCTGGCTGCACTCTGTGGCGGTTGCCAGCGCCCACTGATTTATCGGGAGGGGTGGGGGGGGTGAGGGGGAAGGGGCCAGCCGCCACCTTGCTCTCCCCTGGTGCCCTTCCTTTATGCGTGGCCTCCCTGACGGCTCCGATAGTGCAATCAGGACAACGGCAGAGCCAAGCCAATTTCTCCTTCGCTCTTTGATAACCCCGCGCGCCTTATTGAAAGCCAATAGCAATGGCAGTGCAGCAACAACAACTCAATTGGAAAGAGTCGCCGCGTTTTGATAGGGTGTGGGGGAGATGGGAGTGGGAGGGGGGAGAAGTATGGAGAAGGATGGGGGGGGGGGGGGGGGGTGTTATAAGGTCACGCCCCCACACAATGAGGGGGGAAGTCGAGGGATGTCAGCCCCACTTCATGTGAAAGGCGCATTGTCCTCCAACAGGTGGCGTTGTTCCTAAGTGACCTCAGTGCCATCACTAAGTCCGTTTGGGAGGGTGGAATGGGGGTGGGGGGGTGGATGTACAGGGGAAGGGGAAAGGGGGTGGTCTGGTCTTTGGGGAAAAAAATGGCTGAGGATGCTACTGTTGAAATTCTGCCAGGGTGGTTGTAATAACGGTTTATTTTTTACATTTTTTTTTATGTTTCATAAAAATACATACCACCATTTGTGTGGTGTGGGGTGCGGAGAGGAGGCAATTTGAATGTTGCATTAAACATGTGAGCCATATCAAAGAAGAACAGATGTTAGCTTGTTTGATCGTTTTAACATTTGCAACAACAACAAAAAAGTCAATTTAGATAAATAATTCCCCATCTTCTGTAAGAAAATGCAATTGCCATTGAAAAGGCTTTGTTATAATAGCCTACCACATTTAATCAATCAGCCACATTGTACCATAATAGGATTAAACATGAAAAAAGTATTAATATATTGCCCTGGTTTTTGGAACTACATAACATGTCAGATCGCTATGAATTCTTTATTTATTTATTTTTTGTTATTAGCTAATTTCCGTCATCTAGTCGTCATATTCAAACTCCACCTGTAAACAACACACATACATTCTATGATTGTGTGCATGTTGTATTAGCAAAGTTTAGATGCACTCTCGAGAAAGAACGCTTGCTAAGTTCGAGCTCAAACCAAAACAATATCCCTCCGCGGCGTTGCCTCACATTGAAATGCATTGTGAGGCAAAACATAGTACTCTGGTAGCAGGCTACTACGGCTTCCCTATTTACGGAGCCAGGACTGTGTAGCGAAATGCGAGGAGATATTAATGAATTTGACAAAATGCGTATTAGCTTGTAATTTACTTTTCCCAAGACTCGCCCCCTTTAACGTCCTACCTAGTTACTGTAACTAGGTAGGACAAAACACCATAGAACGCTATTACAGCAACACAGACGGTTGAGACGGAAGGTTCCGTCAGATTCCAAAAATGCTCAACTGCTATTGGAAGACATACTAAAAGGGGCGGGGCTTGGGACAGGCCAGTTAGCTTGCAATAGCTGACTATACCTTTAATAAAACCACTGCTAGTCTTCTAAAGCCCCAAACTAGTTGGCATCACTGAACAGAATCATAGGCCTACTGTGTACAGTATACGCACTTTAGACATCCATTTACCTGCTGGTGTCGTACTTCGCTATGCTGTAGGCCTACTGATAAATAATGACCTGCATAGCTGTTGCTATCTCGCTGCCCTTTAATCTACTTAAGTCTGAATGCCTCCCATAGAAATAGACTTGTGTGGGTACACTCTCACCGTGGCAGGAGAAAGCTTGAACTATGCCCCATTTCATGTAATTTGTTGACCATCTAAATACAACCTGATTATATTTATTTTAGTCATCATATTGTCAACATATTGGTCAGTTGAGTTCAGCGTAAGACAATCCTACAGCTTGAGCAAAGGCTTAAAATAATATAGAGATTACATATGTATACAACTGCATTACTATTATTATTATTATTATTATTATTATTATGTACATAATCCCAGCTATGAAAACTCATTACTAATTATCAACATCTTTGGACGGTAACCAATCAGAAGCTCTATCTGATGTCCATTACTCTTAAACGTTAAGAGTCCTTACAGAATGAAGGATAAAGCTATAGTGTATTCACACTGTACATACATTGTGTGTCAAAAACCAGTAATTGTGTCAAAATAAACATGCCATCCTAAAGATGGTGGAGATATCAGTTGAAAAGTAAACACCTTCAAACCAATGATTCCACTGTGTTGATCATGTCTGCCTCTCCAGGACCCAGGCTAAACACACTGATCTTCTGTTATTCCATCCGTCTGTGAACTTGGCTGTCCTACGGTGAAACAGCTGGCATGGAGGTTTGATCGACTTCAGGGGCTCCAAGGTCAGGGCACAATGCACGCCGGAGGTAGAGATCCTAAGTCTTATCAGTTTGACCTTGAGGACAGATGATACTAGTGATTTAGTGAATACTACACTCTTTCGCTTCAAACTAGGCTGTTCCATTTCATTTTGTACTGGAGAATGTTTCCTTCAGCGGCCTGCTGTAAAACATATTCAGAAGATGAGTATTTGTTTCATGTGAAGGTGTATAAAAAGGAAATTCACACCGCGTAAGATTTTGCAATAGTGCAATTATTTACACACATTATTTCCTAAGGTTAAACATTCTACACATTTACCTTACTGTTGTGCAAGGAAATTAAAGGGGCGTCTGCCTAGTGAAAACTGGTTCTCTATAGCAAGGGTTCCCAAACGATATTGTGCCCAGACCCACCTAGAGAGGACTTAATATATTTAGAGACCCACCAAACACCAAGTACCGGTAACGTCATTATCAAAAAATTATCCATTGTAGCTAATGCTAAGTGTGTGTGTGTATATGTGTGTGCGCCAAATATTTTTGAGCAGAGCGCTCCAGCATCTATGGTGTGCACGTGGCTAAATAAGATGTCAGCCAATCAGAAACAAGTAGGCTATTTTGCCGCAACCTTACTCACAACCAATGAGTTGAACAACGCGATAGTAACGCGCGGAAGCCTTTCATTGATATTCTTCATTCACTGAATGGTTGCTTGCAATTTTCATGACCCACTCACTCCCACTCAGTGACCAACCTGTGGGTCCCGACCCACATTTTGAAACCCGCTGCTCTATAGCATAGGGTGAATCATGTAACGCTAAAGATCATGTATTAACTATTGCCATTTGTTAAGACTGGCTTGTTTGCTAGGCTATCACAGTCACAGCCATCACATCCTGGAACAACGTCCATGAACCACGTTCTTAAACGTAAGCTAAAATATATATTTTAATATTTCAGTTTCCCACACCCTTGCAAACCAAATATCACCACATTCCATGGTACATAAGCAGCAACACAGAAACTCATTAAAAGTTTCATTTGCTATCCAGTGCCCACGCGTTGCCACACATATCTAGAGTCAAACTAGTTTTTAATGTTGAAATACAGTCCACCATCAATATCCATGTGATATGTGAATATAACAGCCATATGTTGCATGTATGATTGCATTAATATCAAATTCTGCGCAGCTATTATTGCTTTGGCCCTTGCAGGAATTTTGTGCCAATTTGTAAAAAGCATGAATTTTAGCTCAAGTTAAGCTCTCCTTTTAAAAACTGCTTTAGTGACTTGCACAACACTGTGTGAGAGACGGCTATACTCTCCGGTTTGGTCGCTGACACAATTGAAGTATTTGGTATTTAAAACCACATATTAATCATAACATTAATCACATAAATTATCGGTGTAACAACTGAGTACTAATGCTTTTAAAAACAAAACATGGGTTGTGTCTCAGATTGTTCATTAACTATCAAAAACGAATCTAATTTAAATATGAGCAAAATAAATTACATCGAAGATTATATAATGTAAGTTCTGTCTGAGGCAATAACACGATAAAAAGTTTAACTGAGAAGCACAGGTGTAAACACCACAAAGTATTTGTGTCATCGTCGCAACTCACTTCCCTCCAAAACATCTTCCAAAAAGCAAACAAATAATTGATGGGCCCCTTAAAAAGTAATTAGGCCATTCATGGCTCTAGCCGTACCTTTGGACTAGGCTGGTGGCTGCGGTGCTGTGCTAATCCAGGACGACGTTGATTTGCAGACTGTGGACCTTGCATTGTGAGGGCTTTACAGTACCTTTATGGAATGCCAGGAGACACCATGCATGGGCGATACGTTGCCCGGGACATTTTTCTCTCCCACTCGGTGACTCCTTTGCTTTGTATCATTAGTGGAGCGAGGGAGTCGTGAATCAATTCCCACCCCCATCCCACCGCTCCCACCCCAACCCAACCATTTCCTTTTTCAACCTCTTTCCTCTTCTAACGGCAGCCCCTCCTTCCCCAACCCCCGCGCTGCTTCCCGGGTGCTAAACGGCTTGACAGAAGGGTGCCCAGACCGTTGGCAATAGCCATCGACTGCGAGGCAGAAGCTGCCAGGACTCCTTGATGGATAGGCTCATTTTCCAGCCGGCAGCAAGTCTCGGCGAAGCATCCGTGTCATTTGTAATGTCAGCCAACAAAATGTAATCAAACATTCCAGCGGTTTAATCACAGAGGGCTGCTCGAGAGATGATTGTAGTGTCAATATAATGCTATTTCATTATCTGTTTGTATTTTATATTGACAGTGTCAGATAAACAGTGTGGAAAATTAAGATTAAAAATATGGTAATTTCATTTCAATCACCCCGGCTACAGTTGCTGGCCCATTATGCGATTGATTACTTCTGAATTAAATTTGGGGCTGAATGTAAAGTTTAATCTTCTTTCTTCTCTGCAATTCAGCTCCCCAAAGGCCTCTTAGTAAGTAAGTACCCATTTCATTTGATCTTTAATGAAAAGTAATGGCCCAAATGAATTGTATAAATCAGCTGTCGTGTATACCTAGTTGACATTCTGGGTTTTCTTCCCCCCCCCCCCTTCTCTTCTCTCTGTCTCATTTTAAACCCTCTGCTTATACACATACAGTGCTACTCCCCCAAACTATGTGATCTCTCATTGAAGCTCTTTATTTTCCATTGTATTTGTGCTCTTATAACTCATAAACTATTAGGGTGGCGATAACACGGTTGGCATTGTTAGGATACTGTATGTGGAGTTCTGTGTATGCAAAAACATATATTTTTGTCAGGAAAGGTATAGAGTGGCAGTTATGTCACAAAAACAGAAAATAGCGGCAAATAGAAGTGCTTTGCAAGGTGCTTAGTGGGGAAATTAAGTCAAATGTTTTATAGCCCGGAGTGCCACTTAAAGGAGAAAAATGCAACCCCCCCCCTCTTACCCGGTAGCAGTGTGATAGACGTTTTAATTACATGGTAAATTTTGAGCCCCCCCCCCCCCTTACACACACCACCACCTCCATTGGCTATGTGGCTCACAAGCGCTGTCTTGTGCCTAAGAATCGGCATTAAAATCCCCCCCCCCCATTTCTTCAGCTATACTCGAAGTGACACAACTGTTAAAGGGAGCACAGCTGAAAAAAGCGGTAGGAAAGAAGCGAGCTCTTCTTTGTGAGTCCTATTCAGAGCGATTTGTCCCCCTTTGTAGTCCTAATTATGTGCCAAAGTAGGATAACAGAAGTTCTCAACTCGACCATTATGCCGGCACAAAAAAAGCGACGCATACAAGAAGCTGATCACTTTGGAATTAGCAAACATGATACTATGGCGAGGAGAGAAAAAAAATCATTAATACCGTCAGGGATTAGAGGTTCTGATTAAAGGGTAGCTTTTACCATATGCAAATTAGTGATAGGCATTTATCAGTGCCTGGGCAAGCTGTCTTAGAGCTGCACAGCCACATATGTTTTTTAGCTGATTAAAAAACTGCTTGAAGTTGCAGGCTTTTTAATGGCGGGATGAGAGAGAGAGAGAGAAAGAGAGAGAGCGAGAGAGACGTCTTTTCCTTTTGGACAAATTCCCGCCTTCGCTCTGAGCATTTGCCATAATTCCCTCTTTTATTAGCCACATTCTTTTGTATATAATTAAAACATTTCTCAAGTGTGCATGTGCGTGCCTGTTTTATTTTGAGCATGCTGCCGTGTGGCATTTTTCATAAACTACACCATAGGCCTACTCTGTTCATGCAACGTTTTTGCGAAACATCGCCACGCATCCCATATATGCATCGTTTGACACAGGAACAGTGTAGACTACTGCATTTAGGCCTGGGTCAGTGAATACTATGGCAGCAGAAGGGGAGAATTTTCCTGCAGTCCACCATTGTGCGAGGGTATATGTGTTATTATATTTCCTTTCATCCGGGTTGACCCGTCCTTTGTGTTAACAAAGAACACAAGGA
The DNA here is from genome assembly GCA_025399855.1 of Forbesichthys papilliferus. Classification (NCBI taxonomy): domain Eukaryota; kingdom Metazoa; phylum Chordata; class Actinopteri; order Percopsiformes; family Amblyopsidae; genus Forbesichthys; species Forbesichthys papilliferus. Next base: position 433,393 of record JAODOY010000019.1, on the reverse strand, counting down.
TGAAATTGAGCTCAGCTCTTCTCACTGATAATGCCTCAGTAACCCCCCTCCCCCTTTTTCCCTAACCACACTTCTCATTGAGGGAATGCTTTAATTTAGTTTTTTTTTTTGCTTTTTCATCTCCCTGGGCATAACCTACTCTTTGCCCTGGTGATTCAGGAGTGGGAAACCCGTGCTGTTATTCACGCTCCCCTCTCTACCCCAGTAGGAGTGTTATAGGTCCTAATGAGCTGTAGGTACAGTTATAGGGCAGTACATCTACATTAGCTTCACCTGCAGTATGCTTCACTCCCATTGAAAGCCACCCATTGTGTGAGGGTGGCTGAAGACAACCTCTCAAACCTGGGTTTAAGCAACATGTTAACATTTTTATAATATTTACAATGATTGTTTAATAACATTGTCAGCTGACAGAAACATCAATATTACTTTTTTATAACTTGTCGAAGGATTTAAAGTTACCAACAATACAATTACCGACAATACAAGTAGCTAACTACCATTATGCTGTGTCAAACTACATTAAAGTGAATATTCACATGTTTATAGATGCGACCACCTCAGTGGTCCCACTAACATGCAATGTTCAGCTACAAAGATGTTTCATGTTCTCAAGAGGTTGCGATTTTGACATCCATATTGTAAAGGGCAGCTAGTTATAGATATAAATGTAAAATACATCATTTTCCAACAGGAAAAAAGGTTTCAGCTGTGCTTTGACTGAATTGCACACTACAACATTTATGTCCTAATGTTTTGAGATAGGCTACGATAACCTCAAGAATGATTAAAGCATAATAACACAGCGTCAGCTATTGATGTAGAGAATATGGTGAATTAATGCATACAAATCAAATGTGTACAATATCGTCATAGGGTTAATAAAGGTGACTAAATGGTATGAAAGACAAGTAACACGCAGTCTAAAGATTGGCTACTGGTTGCCTTGAGCAGCCTGGCCTAATAGCAAAGCCATAGAAACATAATGAAAAGGTCCATTGTTGCTTTTGAAAGACAACCTCTATCTCTCAAGGACATCTAATTAACAGACAACAGCTGAGGCCATTTCAGATGGTAATGTTTTTCCTTTAAATGCATCATGGTCAATGTCTTATACTTCAACAGACAGTAGGTTTCTGTGAGCTTTTCTGCTTCATCTACTATAGGCTATATTTTATACAATATTGTATTGTTGCCATTTGTACAGACATGTTTCATTCAAGGAGCAACCTCTTTAATTCACAATAGCAAGTAGGTAGTTAATGAAGTGGATTTGAATACTATGATTTTCCCCTAATGCTTAATTTCTCTTTTAAGACCATTTGTCCCGAAGATGCCTAATGAAAATCTAGCAGCAATAGCATGTGGCCCGCAATACGTTAATATCCCGTTGGTGTATGCGATACTGACAAGCTTCACTGATGATTTCAGGGAACAACAAAAATCACTACTTGTTCAGTTTTTCAAAAGATAAAACTGAAGCTCGCGTTTCTGTACAGCGATTTGTTTAATGCGAACCGCTTAGTACCTACAGCACGACCTGTTAACAGTCAGGAGCAACCGAACACGTGCCGATAACACGCACATAGGGAGCAACAAACCCCTATGTGTTGCCACTCCCATGGGGAGAATTTAAAATCAATAACAGCAGTGTTAAAAGATGCTGAGAACCCTCTGACCTGCCCCCCTTTACCCTATCATCCCCCCCCACCCTCCCCCATTATCTTTCCCAATGGCTTCTTTCCACTTCCCATCTCTCTTCAGGACGTTACCCAGGTGCTCTTGACTAGGCATCAACTGTTGGGAGGTTGTCAATCACAATGGAGTCCTTCGATATACATGGGACAGCACAGCAGGGCAGAGTTCAGACAAAAGACTTGATATAAGCAATTAGTTTCAAAGGGGGAACGGAGTGTGCTTAAATGTCTCAGGAGACCTTTAGCCTATACCACTTGATTCTATGAGGGTACTAGGGCGGGTTGAAGGTTTCCCCAGCAGAAAATGGCATTAGAGTTAATGACCGACTTTGTCCCAGAAGGGCAGTCCATATTAATGCAATTTTAGAAGTGACAGCACTCAACATATGGCCTGACTAATTAATAACAAAATGGTGCTCAAATGTGCAGCTATGTTGACACTACAATGACTTCAACGGTCCATTGGGGCCCTGTTAATTCTTCCACTTCCACTGAGATAAAGTGCTTGTAGCTTCTTGCCATAACTTTCTTTTATACATTTGTGGCCAATCTGTCTTTTGTCTTTCTTGAACTGCAGTTACAGTACATTATTACGCGTTAAACATACAATATGTCCTCAAACTGGCTCAACATTGTTATGGGACAATCATGGATTAATTTGCTAGAAGTTAACAGTTAAAGGTGTAGTCATTCTTCAGAAAGCTTGTTGATATTTACACTTGATCAAAACAAAAACACTTCTCCCTTCAAACCCACATGGTGCTCCCTCAGAAACTCCACCCACAACATTGGACACGCATTGCCAAGGCTGGGACATTGTTGTGGGGTGCGGTCTGCACCACTTTGTTTGTGTTCTTATTTACAGAGCCTGGGCTGTGTTGAAACAACTTTTTTTTCTGCATTATACTCCTCTCCCCCCCCTCCCCCCCTCCGCCTGTAGCACGGTGAGCTTCAATGCGGTTGTGCTGTAATGCGACCAATGAGTGCACCTCTAAACTCCATGATAAATACACATGAACTAAAGTCAAGGATTACATAAGGATTATAGCGATGAAAGGAAGCGCCGCGGTTACCATTGTCAACCGCTAGTTGACAAATGCTGGCCTACAACTCACAGACAGGCGATTTCATCCATCCTTTGTGACAGGGTGCCCCGGCTGATATTTACTGCTGTACATCTAGTGGAGGGGGTGGGGGGGGGGGGGGGGGGTGCAAGAGGG
>JAODOY010000019.1:402144-425630 GCA_025399855.1 Forbesichthys papilliferus | reverse complement strand
CGGGGGAAGGGTGCCTCACAGGATGCAGGGAGGGAGAACAGGTGTGAGAAATTAAAGGATTACCTGTTTTCCTTAGAAAAAGGACGTTGTGGGAGCAACGCCAGTTAAAGAAGAGGCATGTACAGTATGGAGACGTTGTAGAACTGCTGCTACTGTAAAGAATAATTCCTGACTCAGTTGGCGTGTTGGTGACTCAACTATGCTGCTGGTGTTCATGTTACAATAGGTTTACTTGTTTGCTCCTATTCAGATTAATTGAGCTTTAACATGTTAAGCGATTGTGTCTACAGTTATACACTATTTCATAATTTACTTTACAAATAATGTTTAGATTTCTATTCCCACGGTTGGCCGTTTGGTTTGGTTGACAATGACAATATTATTACAATTATATACTACAATACTTATTGTTTTCTACAGGCTTTCCTACCGCTGTTAAGTTCAGACATTGTGTCATGTCATATAATTGGCTATGGCAGCTGTGCAAATCTTTATATTTCCATGTGTCATTCCTGCCCTACCCTTGGTAACACGATGTGTGCCTGTCATGTTGATGTGTCTAGTCATTTTATAGGACAGCCTGGGATTTGTGATCCGTCTTGTAATCTTCTATGAGAACGATCCAAGTACATGTTATTATTATATGGTACATACCAAAATATTAAGATGCATTTATGTCTTTAACCTATTTTATTGACAGGAAGAAACACCAAAATAACTGAATTTTATCTCACCTTTCAACATGAATACTGTAGACTAAAATAAGATTTTGAAATATGACACATTTCCCATCAAAGGAATGTGTATGTGCCTATTTGAGAGCAACAGAAAATATTGATTGATGTGCGATGAGTTGGATGCCACATATCCTTTACAAAACAATGAGCACTGCACCTGAATCTTATATTGTCTGTGTGCAAAACATTCATCCTGAAGATGATTAGGATTTTGTGATTTTGTGTCAGCCAGCCAGCCTGGAGAAGCAATGCTGCCTCTAGAGGCAACAGCGGAAACAGCAGTTTTGACGAGACAAAACACCACAGTCCTGTTAGTATGTGCATCATTAATATGCCAATAAAACAGTAGGCTTATACACAATGCCTGGAGAGTTTGAAAGGTTTATTATTTATTTGTTTATGGTCACCCTCACACCTACTATAAACGGGGGGGGGGGGTTCAAAAACAAAATGTTTCTGTAGCGTTTGTTTCAAGTGAAATAGCTTCAAGATAGATAGATTCAAGTTATAATATGAGCAGTTTATTCATATCTTATTAACAAATATAGACAACAAAACCATGTTCACTCTTTTATCCATAAACAGACTGCTAAAACAAACAAACTAGATGCCAGAATGACAAAACAAAAGAGGTATGAATAGATACTATTCTTAACCATCAATAACAACAATATGTTTCCAAACAACAGTGCTTGGCAGCTTCCACTGAACAAAAACAGCAAGATGCTTTATTAGCATCTTTTGTTTTACTCGTTGTTTTGTGTTTTCATTGCAGATAATTGCTGTGTTGCTCCAGATCTACAGAAGAACTCACATACTGGGGATTAAAGTGGTCACCATAATCACGCTATAGATTGGAATTGTACGCACTTCCATTGGCAGTGTTTTCTTTGCTTTCTCTCCTCCGTGACAAAAATCTGACAGTGGCTTTGCATGGCAAACCTGTTTAATGAATGACTAATCCAGGCAGAGCACATCATGGCCAACTGTCATACACATTGTACCGATATTAACTTGAATTTACATTATCATCCCCTGGTAATGCTGGAATATTTGGATTTCCATTAATGCAGGGCCGTTCTCAGTGAAAAGCAAACAGTGGTGAACTGAATCTGGCTTTCACCCTCTTTATGCCAGTGTTAAGGCACTTTCTTCATTGCGATGACAGCCCCAAGCCTTTCCCCAAGTCCTGGCAATCAAGCTCACAAACAAAAGGCCTCGCTTGCATTACTCAAAACTGCTCTCCACAGTCTCGCACGCTAACCAAACTTATATTACACCATTGTACCGGCGCTGTAAATCCAGAACAACATTGACGAGAGGCACAATCACACAGGCCAGAGCTACAGTTTGTTTAAAACATGAAATTAAAGATTTAATTTATTGGGTCCATAGACCTCTATTCACCATGACCCCAAGATGATTGGCATTTGGTATTGATGGACGGACATCTTACAATATGCCATATATACATTAACTTACACTACAGTAAAACTGTATGTTCATTACAAATAAGTGTCAAAAAAAATAAAGACATAAATAAAAAAGTATATATTTTTTGCGCACTATGTGCATTTCTATAGTGCTTACGAGGTGAAAAGCAATGAGAATTTTCACAGAATCTTGTTATGGCAGAAGTTGCAATAGATACAGATATGCCTTTAGGAATAAGGAAGGGGTGGGGTGTAGAGTGAGTGACAGGAGGTCAGGATTAACACTAGCCAAGTGCTTTTTAGGTATGTCTGTAGCAAAATCTACAGACACAACTTCATCCCACAGTACAGCCTACATTATACAGTTTTCCTTTATAGGGACCCTGTCACCCCTGAAACTTCTAATTATCACCTTGACCTTGTTTGGAAAATGTGTGGGAACGGAACAACAAGGCTGCTTTATACTTTCATGATGTAGGCACATGATTCAGCAGGCTAAGTCTATACTGGAAATGTAACTAGTAGCAAATAGGCTAGCTATTTAGATGTGTGAAAAATATCCTGCAGTATGTGCTAACGAAAAGGGAACCACCGGTGAAATGAAATATCCTCATCCTTACAATCTATATTTTAAACAATCTTTAGACTAATAAATAGATACTAGAATGGTATGTAAATGGATAGCACAAACGACATTAGGCAAATTTAATATTGGAAAAACATTAGTTAAAACAAATGTGCCCCTATCAAATATATATTTGTTTTAAACATGACAATAACAAAGATGAAACATTAAAACGGTATAGTCAGCTATTGCAAGCTAATACACTTGTCAAATTCACAAAATAGCTCCTTGCATTTCACTAGCTTACCGTTCTCTGTCCGTGTTGGAAAAAAATGATCCAATACTTCCACACAGCCCTGGCTCCGTGAATAGCAACATAAACAAAGTGGCGAACACCGCCCACATTAACAAAGTCGTCTTTGCTTCACAATGCATTTTGATGTGTAGCGCGGCGGGAGAATGTTTTGATTTGACCAGGAAGTTAGCAAGCTCAAGAATGACAAACCCTGCCTTTAATGACTATATACCTACTGGGTAAACATATATTCTGCATGTCATACAACAGCTACTTCCATGCCTATGCCTACAGTGTGTTATTAACTAGGCCTACTTGGTTAATCGTGCCCTTGTGCAGTTTAGCATGGAGGCAGTTTTGCACCAGTCAAACATATTGACGGAGCTTGTGTGAAGGTGTTGGCGGTAAGCCCCAGCCGACCAGAGCGACGCCTGTCGACACGAAGAGCGAATTTTACTGACCCAGCACTTGGAAAAGGCGATGCACAACATGACAAAAAAATGAATGCTTTTTTAGTCTGGAAATCCTTTCACCCTCTCACATTCACCAGATCAGATTAAGAGAGAGGTTTAAGAAGATTTTGACACACACAAAAAAACTTGTGGGCCGGGGGGAGGGGACAGTCGAGTCGGAGAAGGTGGTTGGGGGCAGTTTGTAATTCACTGGCTTCAGGCAATTCATCACAGAAATTGAGTTTCTAATGCAGCATCTTGTGAATCCCTTTTGCCCCGTCAACGTTTTAATACATTACATTGAGAATGTAAATCATGTTTGAAATTTGGCACAAACTACACAACCCCTACCACACTGGATGGCACACATTTGCACAGGCGTGCACACCAGACACGTGCACACGTGCACACACACACCAGTCCCATCCATTTAAGACCAGAGGTAGCAATAGTATGCAATAGTACTTTATTTATGTGTACAATATAACAAATTGAAGCCTAAATTTGATTATATAGTATTATAGATACTACAAGATATGTTATGTATTGAGAAATATAGAATGGCTATTTAAGTTAGTTAATATGACATTCAGCCTCAACCACAATGAGAAAGAATAACACACTGCAACCAATATAGTCAATATTGCAAAGCAAATAACCTTGGTACTGTACAGTTACCGTTAAATAAAACAAGAAATGTGTCAAGTTTAATGCTTTACTTTTGCAGCAATACCATAGAGCACTGGGAAGTTTTTAAAAGGTAAAACGCCCAGACATATGATTTGGAAAACAAACAATGCACATAGTATGTACTTGGAACAAATAGAACCAGGCTAGATATTCTGTTGCCTGTGTGCCCAACCTGGATTGGTTAGTGAGCCCTCCAGGGTTCATACAGCATGAATTAAATGCTACTGTAACACTAGTCTCAGCCTCTTCTGCCCACACTACGTCACATAAGCAGCTCTGTAAGCACTCAGGAAGTGGGATAGTAGATTTTCATTGGCTGCTAGCATTGTCACTCAAACATCTGTATCCGTCATTCTGGTACGACACTAGTGCGGTGCTAAATTTACCAGTTTCTGTGATTCTATTTATTTCAAACTGCAGCCAATTTATATTAACAGATTTACAAGACCTGCAAACAGCCACACACGTTACGTTTCCCAATTAATTCCTCATTGTACGTTTAACATCTAACTTGGTCAATGGCTAAATTGGTAATTAAAAGTAATTGGTCGTTGTGCATGTACCGTTGTGCTAAATACCTCCTCAGTCAAGTAGGCGGATTGTGACACAATTAGCCAGCACCAGAGCCATGGAGAGAGAGTTGTGCCAATGGAAATTCTACATTTTCAACTGTCACATGGTTCATGGAGGGGCAAAACAGTTCTAGGAAGTGCTTGGTGGGCAATTTTAATTGATATACAGTAGATATATAACTTCATTTTTGGTAATTAGTAGTCAATAAATGCACAGATTTACATTTACAATATCATTTATAGTGTCACGCTGACGTCCCCGGAGTAGATAGCCGATCTGCGACAGGTGGCAATCAGGGCCTCCCACACCTGCTCATCGTTCAATGATTACTCCCCTTATTTATATACTGCGCATTTGTTTCCACCCATTGCGGGTTATTGCTTGTACCACGCTAACGCTAGTTGTGTTTCTGTTTGTATCCTCATTGTATAGTTTGAAATTAAACCTCTTTTATTTTGCACCTACCTTGTTACGCCAGTTCTGTTACATATCGGGTACTTTTAGTATTTGCGGCTAACTTCCGTGAACGGTTTTGAGGGCTCCACGATCCGCCATTGCTGTGAAAACACGGTCCATTGGAGTGAACGGAGATGACGCGACTCTCTCTCTTCATGGCTCTGGCCAGCACTATGTCCCACACTATGTAAGTAAAGGCTAGCTATGCGAGACCACTATAACCCTAATCTGACCGCACACTGTAAACTAACCTCCGTGTCAGTGTGCATGATATAAAAATATTAAATTCAGATATACACATATACAGTACACACAGTATAAATACACACTGTGTCTATACACACACTTTATATAATATTATATATAAATATAAATATATATTATATATAATATTAAATATTTTATTTATTATATATTAATTTATATTTTTTTATTGTCTAAAACATTAATTGGTCCACCTCTACACCCGTTTAATTAAGACAGTGGTTTTAAACGGCATATATATACACACACACACACACACACACAGTATGCTTACGCTCACCAGAGGGAACAAATGGGTAGCTTTCCACGTTTCTCAAACATGTGGCCTCAATCTGTGTCTGTTGTTTTTGTTAGCACTCCATTTAAGATATTACCTTCTCTCGATGTCATGCCCTATTTACTTCCCACGTCACCTTAGATCATACCTTCTAAAAGGTGATTCGTCTAAGATAATGTGTCGTTCAATTCGGTAAATGTTGGGGGATTAGCCTTTCACTGTACGTCTCAACCGCTGGCCTTTTCAGATATCAGAGTCCACAATCTGGACCTTAGGAGAGGAGAAAAAAAAAAAACGTGTTTCAGCCAAGAAGACACAACATGCTTTATGCAACGTTATCAATTATGTAATTACTTTGCCTTAAAGTCATTAAATATTAAAACGGTTTTGTTTAAAAATGTAATAATATAGTGTCGGGGTTTGGGCACACATTACCTCGTTTAGGAAAAGGAGGAATAAGTATCCCATCCTTTGGTATCGTGTTAATAAGTAGTAGTAGTAATTACTACATTCTGTACAACACCATGAACATTGCAAAATGCAGAATTATGAGCCACTATAAATACTATTCAGAAACACATTAGATTGAAAAAGTATTACTAAATAACAGTTAAATTATCTATCTGATATATCTATATATATATATCTATATATATATATATGTCTTGATGATGACTACATTTATTGCGTGATGTTGGACAAAAAGGGTACAGGGGTAGGGTGTAATGTTTGCCAGAGGGGGCAGCGCAGAATTAAAACAGTTGTTCTGAATTAAACAAGGGAATTTATGATGACTCAGGTATTCCTGTATGCATACTGTATACACACACACACAACATATGAACATGCCCTAGTTCAAATGGGGCGTTTTAAATATGAAATCATGTAACCTTCCACACTTAAGACACTTGCGTAAGGTCAGAACACAGGTGAATCATTTTAAAGTGAAACTCTTTCCGATGGCTCAAATTGCCTTGATTTCCAGGTACATAGCTGATGATTTATAACACAGTAAATCCTTTTGCTATTAAAAGAAACATTTCAATATATTTAATAACACACTGTGTACATTGCAGATAAGTTATCTATTTATCTATAACATAACCCTACTTGTTAGTGAATTAGAGCTGTTTGTTTGTTGTTAAGTTGATTTAATATTCATTCAAGAATTTTGCCATATATACATACATGCTGCAATGCTTCAATTTACACACACATTTAGACCAGTTTTCCTTTTTCCTTTTATACATGCATTTTTCCACTATTAAATCGTCCAGTATTTACCAGGAGTATCTTCCACAAAAGCAACTATGAAATATGTGCCTTGCTCAAGGTGAACTTGACAGTAGTTTCTAGCCACTTAACCAGTTTTGGTAACCTCTAATTCTGCTGTATTTGACTGACATAATAGCCCTTCAAATAGGGAGACATATTCAGCCCATTATTAGGGATTAGAAACATTTCAACAGCTTGTGCAAAAAGCATTGCTGCAAGTGTGTCTTCCCTGCTAGAGTGTGCCACTCATACCCCTCGACAAGGTAAAATGCCCAACGAGCACATTTTGCTTCAAATACGGCACTATCGCTTTCAGAGGAAGGCGGGGGAGGAGGAGGGGGGGGATCATAATATTCAAATCCGTATTTAACCTTTCAGGCGGGAGGATTATGCTGCAAAGTCTCTATTCCGAGCAGTTTCCATGGCCCCTGCTCGCCTGCCATAATAATGATCATTATCACCATTGTGTAAAAAGAGGATTATCATATCGTTATATAAACCCAGGAACACCCCTGCCATTATGAAGTAATTTCACTCTCATCAGAACCGCATCGGTGGGTATGACATTCGCCTGGGCTGTCACAGGTGACCACGATGTGTCTCCTTCCAGAGTGCAAGTACACGTGGGGACGAGCCGTAGGCCAGCGTGCACCTAGCATAACCGGCCCCGCCCCCAGAAAACAGGAGGATATACAGTAGAACACTGGGGTACTCTAAAGCACAGCACATTGGTTTTGTTTTATTTTATATAAAGGGACACTCCTCAAGTGTGTGTCCATGAGTCCTCTTATGGTTGAAATCAAGCAATGCCAAAATGTTTTGGTTTGAAACTGAAACAGGGCACGGCCCTCTCACACCGGTGTATGGATTGGCTCGCATCCCTCTTCAGCATGCCTAGACAAAAATGGTTCTCGCACACCATTACATTGTGTATAAAACATACACAGCAAGCTAGGCTGACAATTTGGGGGTGCTCGCCTTAACTGGACTGTACAGTGTGTACATGGTCGCGTTGATTTAGCCTTTAGCTTGCTATGCTCATAACAGAATAAAGTCATGCTTCTGAGGTTGTGGTTGCGTAATGTAGCTAATGCAAGACAACAGGTTATATCTAAAATAGTGTGTTAATATTGTATGGAGGAAATCGACTGAAGTCTGAACTTCCAAAGCCCTTGTTCTTAATGGCTCAGTTAGTAACAAAGGCTTTGGTTACCGGTACATCATCACTCAGTAATGCAGTCAATAAGCCCTAAGCCACTTTAATAGTAAATGCAGCAAGGTACTTTGTGTATGAATTCATTAGTTGGCATATAGTACATTTTAAGAAAGGCCCACTAGCACCATATTGTGGATACATGCAGCACTACTTTGTACCGCTTATAAAAACATCACAAACGTCACAAACGTTTTGTTCAGATGCCGCGTCTATTCTGCGTTCCCTGTCTAATTATTTACACGGCACTCCACACGGATGCCTTAAAAAAAAAACACTCAATAGCAAGGTCAGTAGTGTACTCCCAGGAACCACAGTGTTTCTGAATCTCCATGGTAACACTCTTAAACATATGGTTTAATTAAATCATACCTTGCCTCGGTCTTCCTCAGTCTTACTGACAGCAAGGTCATTAAACTATTAAAGGAAGTCACGCAAGGAAAATTGTTGTGAGCAGATTGAGGCAAGGGAGGTTAATTAAATGGCCATTGCTTCTCCTTACCTCAAGCAAAGCAGCATTCTATTACCCCCGACAGGCCAATGTGAAAGTGTGTTCCCCCCCCCCCCCCCATACTATGCAAAAACGTGTACGCACATGGCCAATTATATACTTTGTATAACACACTCTTAGAAGTATCTTTCTCTATCCATGGTGGTGATACAAAACTCTTATCCCTTACTGTAGACTCTGCAATGCTTAGATCTAAAAAAACAAACAATAGGTGCTGAATAGAGCTGTCTGGCTTTTATTTTTTTATAATTATACTGTAAAACACCTATGTAAATTTACTTTATATGCATTATGTGTACACATGGAAGAATTATACAAAACACAAATTATATACAGTATCTCACAAACAGACATAAATGCTTTTTACTTTACAAAAGCAAAAAAAAAATCCTCACTGGATTTGAGCAAATCATTTACAAAAGGTTAATAAATGAAGGAACAGCATGTCCTTGTCCCGTGTCATTTTCACATAAATATTTATTTCTAAAAATGTAAAGCCTGGTAGACAACTGCAGAATTAAGGTTTGTGCATCTCAGTATAAATCATTTTTATTAAATTTAATAAGATAGTAATGATAGAATGATAAGAGTTTTTTCAATAAACAATCAAATATTCTAATATTATATTAAAATCATAAACCGAATTCTCGAAATGTCTACACCTGTTCACGATGGCTGTGCGGGGGAGATTTGAAAAGGGTCTGAGCCTTAAAGTTGCGTGGATGTTGAATGTCTGTGGAGTAGAGGACCGCAAGCCATTCAGAATGGGGATGTGGGAGGCGGATACATTCTTCAAAGTCAAAACGACAGTTTTTGTAATGCTGGTTTGAACAACAAAGGCAATTCTGTGCAAAAATTCAGGTGTGTCTCTTAAACTTTTCATCTCCAGGCCCCCTAATGTTAAGGTTTTGTGGTAGATTTAAAACCAGATCGGCTCTGTATTGTTGCTACATATGCTAAAATCTACCTTTGACTCAGACAATACAAAGATGTAGCTGCAGACAGCTCTAAAACATTTTACAACAGCTTTTAAGTGATATTTGACAGATTGCTGTGTTTATCTTCACTAGACCTTCTTATGGAATTCCATAACAGTCACCCCCTGTTTTGTCTAACTTTTAACTTCAAAGCTATCTCGATGTTTGTGATAATCTGTGCAAGCACCTTTTCCTAAAATAATATACATTTGTACGGGTTTTATGCAACAAAGCATTAATTAGTCTTTCTTGCAAATTAGAAATTAGCTGTTGAAGACATTTCAGTTGAGAATTTGAACACTGTGGATGGTTAAAAGAAACATATTAACACAGTTTGCGCTCTTAAAGTTTAAACCCAGGATGTTAATTACTGAAATGGAATATAGGATAGATGTTTTAGCGTATACATTATTTCATGCACAATATTAATTCCAGGTATGTTGCATCAGGTCAGGTGAGAGCTTTGAAATGAAAAGAATGACTCCAGTTGAGCTTATTACAAGAGCGCATTGTTTAAAACCACACTGTAATAGTCCACAATAACTATAGTCAAACGATGAGGTTGGCACCGCCTCATCTGCTATTCATACTGCATGGCACGCACGCATGGTCAGTAAATTATCTCATCAGGTGAGTCTGCCAGACAGGCAACAAGCTGGAGGCAGGTGTGATGTCACAATGGCTCAGGTGGAAGTGAAATAGCGTTGGGTGGCATTTTTCTCCCCGAAAACACGACTAATTACTACAGAAGAATGCTTTATTTCAGCAAAAGAGAGCACGCAATGTATCCAAATGACTACAAGTGCATGTCTCCACTGTATAATTTAAATATTGTTGCAGTGGTGCTGTTACACTCAGTCAACGTAGAGACGTTTGTGTGTTTCTGCTGTATGTTGTGTGCATTGTTTTAATTCTTAACGGGGTATTGACAAAGCAAATGTAACATGTGACTGAAGATTTTAAATGGGCACACTGCAAGACCTGCAGAAGACGAATGAAACATTGTACTTTGTGATACAAACACAGCTACATCAGAATACAACAAGACAAACTGCATTGTTCGCTGACAAATTGAAACCTATGCTATAACTTTAAAAAGGTACAGTCCCACACACACACACACACACACACACCCTACCACCACCCTCATCTTCTCTTCTCCCTAGAGCATTGTTTCAAAACATAAACAGCAAAACTGGTGAGGATATGTGAGATTTGAGATCTTTAACCACGACAAGCCGTACAACAAGCTATCCAACGGGACAGAGACTCAAACCCTTGAAGCAGCCTAGTCAAAAGTGAGGCCAAAATCGCCTTCATTGCCATCCTAGCGCTACTTATGCAGATCTTTATCAATATGGCCAGCGAGTCTATTGTGACCATTTTGCTGGCCTACAATGTCTTTCTGTGCACCCATGCTACCGGGAGATTGGCTGAAATTATATTCCCTTCATGCTTGGCTAGGTTGCAGCTTAGAAACAAGCTGCTTATGGAAGCCAGGCAAGATTGCTGATAATAGGAGCTTCACATCCAGTTGACCTTTTTTATTCTTTTTTATTTTTTTCCTCTTCGTCCTCCTCCTCAATAGCTCAATTGCAGGACCAGGACACAGGGAAACGATCTGTTCAGGACACACAACCAGCAGCATCTAGGCTAAAGCTGGGCCTACTGGCACTGAATGGCAAGGTCTTTCCTCTTTGCAAGCCATAGTCAGGTTTTCACTGGGACTCAAAGAGGCAGCCAGGTCTTACTCATTATTTATGCCTTTCCATTTCCCTATTGCTGTGCTACTTGTTGCCATTTTAACTGTCCTTTGTGAGTCACACCGCCAAAGGTACAGTGGCAGGTATTTAAACTGCACAGGTAAGTTACAAATGTACCTTCGTGTCTTTCTATAACAAGGGACTAACATTCCTTATCATCATCGGCAATTGTGTTATTATGTCTGTGTTAGACCATGTAAAGGGTTCCCCATCCTGGTCCTAGAGGGCCGCTGGCCTGCATGTTTTATATGTCTCCCTGCTCCAACACACCTGATTCACATGATTGGGTCATTATAACGAGCTATTCATTTGAATCAGCCCACTAGGACTGGAATTGAATAGCCTTGATCTACAATATATGAGGTCAAAGTGAGGCGTCACCTCAACCCATGATGAATGCAGTGCGGTGTGACTTTTCACATGCATGACCTCAACTGGACATCTCTGATTTGAGTCGCGGTTGAAGTTCACAAAAGCTAACAACTTACATTTATTTAACAAATGTATGTTTAGCTATTACCATATGTTGTGATTAAAGATCTGAGCCTAGCAGGTCATCGCAAGTTGTCCTTTAGATCAACATATTTTTGTCAAATAGTAACTGTCAAAAAAAATCAACAAACTCTGAAAGAGTTAAATGGAGTCTCGCATTTTGATATCCTTACGGATAAAAAAGAGGCTTCCACAAGATAGCGCTGTCCCTCATGTGGGGCCAGTGGTTGCAGGGTATATGTATATCTACAGATAACGCCTTCTGTTCTGAAACTGTATTTACCAGGCCTTTTTAGATACACATCAGCTGTGAAGCCATGGGTCCACAGCCTTCATTATACTGTGTGAATCTTCCCTCATTTAGTCAGGATACAATCTCTTTTATTCCACCTCCAAATACCCCTATCCACGTTCCCATTTTCTCTGCACAGCCAGCAAGCAAGATGTTAGCGATGATGGTGGCAAAATAGTTGGGAGACAAATGTCTTTGTTCATCTTTCTCAACACACACTCACACACACACAATCTTTCTGAAATACCACGAAAGAGCCAAGATATCAAAAAGATGCTCAACAGACGATACATCTCTGTTGGTGGTGTGACACAGGTTGTGGCCGACCCCTGAAGAAATTAACTGATAAGGAGGACCAATAAGATAGGAAAATAATAATACAATGCTTTAACAATAATTTAATAAATTATATTATTGTAAAAAAATGTACAATTTGAAAACTGCTGGCAGCTATGGAGTCTATGCTAGGGTTAGCCATTTCAGGCAGTCCGGTTTCAGATGTTTTTATGTTTAATCTCTTAAGAATTTCATCCTGAAGTACTTTATAACTTGTTTTAATATTCTATCTTACTCTTGTAACGCTGATTTACACTTAGTGATATAATATGGTTTACTACAATAGTTTTCTTTTAGAAAATTATTTACATTTTTATTGTCAAGTTGCCTATCGTAGTCACATTTATTATAGAACATGTTAGAAATATTGTAATTTGTGTTCTGGTTTATGTAGCAAAATGTAGAAACTCTACTGTATCCTACTTTCGTATAAGATTCAGCGAACAATACCAATGTGATTGAATGTACATATACATTAAAACTAAAACATTTCCGTTTTGCTGTTTTCTATTGACACCTATGCAACCAGACCACTTGCGGTCGGTGAGATGACAATTACGGAAAGGGGTTCGAAGGGAGGCGAAGAGGGACAAACGGCTGAGCCTAGAGAGGACTGCTCTCTGTAGCTCTCACTGTGGTGGCAATTAAACAGCTGTCAAGTGTCGGCTGTGTCCGAGGGAGCGGCACTCCATCGCACGCCTCGTCGGCGCCGCTGCAGTTGACCTGCCCGGCACACTCGGCTACAGGCGGAGGATCAGAACATCCTTCATCTGCTCCGAATGACTCGTCGCTGACAACAGCAGATTATACAGTGGGAATTTTAAAACAGCTCTAAATGCTCTAAAGGGCAGATTCTCAACCAGATTATCCACCCGTCATTAGGCCTTGTTTACCCCCCACCACAATACATGTGCTGCCATCTTTTATATTTAAAACTGAACCTAATGAACTGGTCTACGTCACACACGGCTACATATTTCCATACTTCCAGCTGTGTGGGTCACAAGACATCACCTCACAGGACAAAACGTTTCCTGTAACGCACGCTATTGACATTTCTTTCCCCTGAGTACACAAGGCCGGGGAAGCATAAACATTGGCTTGCTAAGCGTGTGCTTGCGCCGATGTGGAGATGGGAGCGCTCCCCCTATCAGATTCCCGTCATATTTCTCTGGCTGACTAGACTAAGCACAAGTCAGAGGTATGAACCGATAAAGGGTGTCTTTCACACAGCAACAACACGTACCAGCGCTTATCACCGCAATACCTAACATGCAATCACATGGAGGAGGACAGGGGGAAGACGGTTACATTTGGTGATTTGTTTTTGCTTTTGGGGGGCTGATAACGGGATGTGGAATCTGGGCAGGGGGAAGAGGAAAAATCCATCTCTGTAGGCACGAACATCAAGAAGTACTGAGGCAGGTACAGATCTGTTACCCTATGTCTTAATGTAAATAAAAGGTGTTTTGATAAAAGAGGTTTTGTGTGTAAACTGAAACAGTGTACACACACACACACACACACACACACAGTAGCCTACAGCTGATAATGGAGCATAAAAAACTTTATCCACAGAATGGAATCAAAAAGCATTATAATAATAAAAGCCTTTTTATTTTTGAAGTGCTGGCAGTTATTCACTGTGTATACTGTTAGCATACATTAACAGACAATGTCTGCACAAATCACATTTTCTGACAAAAGGCACAAAATGTAGCCCTATCTTGTGGGTCTCCAGCCATTTCTCCTGATATTTTAACTACTAAAAGGTTTCCATTAACAGAACAGTCTGTGCACTAGTCTAATAGCCAGTCTCAGCCTTGTTTTTATCCTTTCAAACATGGTAACAATAAAAAAAAATTAATATGTAAATCGCTATTTTCTCTATACGATAAAAAGAGCCGTGTAACAAAATTGCAATAATATTAATCTAGTAAAAATCTTTTCCAAACAAAGACAGTGAAAATTAAAGTGATCATTTTTCTCTTTTGAGAATTCTGTTCTTAAATTCTGACAGTAAACTCGTTGCTGTTACGGGGTGTTAAGTACGATTTAAAACTTGTCAGACAAGACATGTTTGAAATTGCTTTAAATAAGTGCACTGTGTTGCTCTCGACCAGAGGCTTAGAGGAAAATATCCCCCTACAATTGAGTCACGGTGCTGTGCAAACCATGGTGCAAACCCAGCCCGCCAATTCTCTCATGGTCTTACCACTGGGAGCCAGCACCCCCTGCTGGTCAAAACCATATCCCGCCTGTATCTTTGATCAAATAAGAAAAGGACAGTATACACTAATAAATCCACACTATAGCATGCATGTACAGTAGCTATGGTAGCATGTTTAACGTTGAAGGTTTTCCTGATTATAAGTTTCAATTACAGCATCTTAACTGGAACACAGCAATGAAAAAAATACTGTGAGACTACATCAAAACAAACCACCTATATGCCTCTGTACCAGCCTATACTGCAATAGTAGGATACAGAATAGGACAGGATCTTCAGAAACCAAAAGAAAATGAGTTAGATCCTGTGTGCTTTTCTATAGACAACTGACCCAAGCAGGGTAATTTAAAACATATTGATTTCAATTGTTTACATGTAACTTCTAGCCATGCCCACATCTTCATGAACACAAACATTTCCACGTTTATAAATCGTGCAGTCAGTGTTTAAGCCCATTTTGCATGTAAAATAGTATAGGTTAATTTTGGATACAATATAGGCACACTCTATAAATTATGTTAAGTACGCATTTTTATTTTATTTTGAGAAAAAAATCCTTAAAACTAGAGTAACTCATAAAAGTATATTCTGGTGATTACGTAATAGGATAATGATCCTGTCTACTTCTGAATCAAGGCATGATTCTGATTTAACACACGCACGCACGCACGCGCGTGCACACACGCACACACGCACACACACGCGCTGGTCCAATGAAGTGGACAGACAGACCTACATTATATAGGCCACACATGCTCCCATTGACCCATGTGGAAAATGTTTAGTGTCTACATCACTTAATAAATGTGATAAGCTGTGGAACAGCAGAAGGCGGAGTTGTCCTTCACTTGCAGGAACTTTGTGTTGCATGTTAGTATGGCACAACTTCAGCTGTCCGTCATCACATTACTAGTTTGTCTTCTGAAAAGAGCAGGGGAAGAATGGGGTTCTCGCACGAGGGAATAAACCTCTATAGCACCTTGTCCTGTGATCTGGCAAACCTGTCTTTATCACGCAAAGGGATTAGGTTGCCCAGTGTAAGTGCCTCCAAGTTATTAGTACCTTCTTATTCAAAGAATAACAGCAAACCCAAAGACGTTGATTGCAGGGAACAGTTCAAATAGGATTTCCTTATAGCTATTAATATGTATGCCTTAAATAGAAGCACACCGCTAAGCTGCTTATGATATTATGAAAAGAATGTTCCCTCAGGGGCATAATATGCCAGCAGTGACAGCGAGGAGAGATTCGTATTTATCCAGATTGGCTGTACTTACGTCAAGCATTCTCGGAGCTGGTGGGAGGGTGGATCGGGCAGTGGCAACGGCTCGGCTTCGATAAGCACTTAACGTGTGTAAAAGACAAGCATGAAAGTGAGGTTTAAGGCTCTTTAAAAGGTTCCCCACCAAACGACGAGGCAGATAGGGCAGGTGCTTTTTGGTTCCGGACGTGATTAGCCGTCTGCGCGGCACTGTTCCCTCTGAAACGAGACACAGCTGAGACATTGTCCAAACTTGTCCAGGTGGGGGACCTGTCAGACCCAACCAGAGCTTAGCACTGCAACGCTCTGAGAGAAAGATTAGGACCAGGGATTCTTATTTCTTCTTTTTCACCCTCCCATCAATGAATGCTTAATTCTAAACAGGTTTTTTTCCCCTTGACTCATTCCATTCCTATTTTATTCACCGTTGCTTTCGTGTTTTTCTTAGGCGTAGACATGGGTTTATGTGCTTCAATGTCACGCAGCTGTTTTCAGGTGCAAATATGTGACTCATTTTGGATTTCCGCCTTTGCTCTCCAAGACGGTCGGCTACAACATCCAACGATGAAAAACATACCCCCTGCATAAGCCTTTTATTACACATTGGTTGGCAATGTGGCAATAACCACGGCATATCCAAAATAACATACAATAGTCATAAAAGAATTGATGCTTCCTTTAAAAAAAAAGGATTGTTTAACATAGGATTTAGTGCAGAGAACACCTGTTCTAATTCAAATGTGGTACTGTGACACGTGTCTATGTATCCCGACACAGCGATCATTATATCAGGTAGCATGAAACTAACCTGACATGCCAGAGGAATTGTCGTCACGAGTCCATCTGGGGAGCCGTACATTCAAAATGTTTGTGAATGGCTGTACTTTCAAAAAAATACATGGCATGTGATTTAATGCTCTCGGCACACCTAAACCACGCCCTTATAGCTATAAACACGATGCTGATTGGAAAGTTCAGTTGCTACTTGGACACATTCAAAATGATTCCGAGGCTCTCAAGTCTGTGTGTCGCATCGCTCGTTATTTGAGTAAACAGATCTCGACTTCACCCCGTCTAGTTGGCTTGCATGGGCCACTCGTCGCTTGTCCCTGTAAATCGCCATCCCTCATTGAAAAGGAATGGCAGCCAATCACATTGTGCATGATAGCAGGCCAGCAGCGCTCAGCATGTCAGCAATGCATACTTTGACCTAAACGATGCATCTCACAGTAGCACTACACCTTGTTATACGTCAGTCATTCACGTCATGTGGGAGATCCCATCATCATCAGCAGCCAATGATGACCTTAGAAGGTGGACAAGTCCATCTTTCTCCTTATGCTAGGCACAGTCCAAGAGATGATATATGTATGGACATATTGTATCTATATGTATATATATGTATGTACGTCTAATACTAAAAGACGTGCCCACCCACTGGCATAACTGCACCATGGCACACCATAGTGGAAAATCATGTCATATTTCAATGCAAGTATATGCAACAATTTGGCAAGCACACTTATTAAAAGAGGCCGTGCCAGTGGACTGATATTAATAATGGACTTGCTGTCATGCATAAGATAATAATCACTCACTAACAGAAAAAAAAGCTAAAGAATCCAGTGGTATTGCAGCTACAGGACTAAACCAGGTGAGGTGGAAGAGGCATTCTGGGGCGGTCTGGGGCGGTCTGGGGCGGTCTGGGACACAGCATTTGCCAACTGTGTCAAGACCCGCCTACTTGACAGGACAGCAATAATGATTGACATGCACGACGACCAACTACATAACTGTAACTCATCGACCAAAGCAGACTTTACATTGGGCAACTCGACAAGAAATAAGTGAAATGATAAAATGTAGCACTGCACCAATAGCATCACATACCAGAATTGTCATATTAGTGGTAATAATAATTGGCTAACAGCCAATGAAACTCTACTAGCCCACTTCCCGATAGTGCTGGCATGCGTACAGGGGTCTATGTCAGACCTTTAGCATGAGTCACTAATGTGGCGTACTGTAGTTGCTAATGGATGGAAGAAGCTGAGACTATTATGAACGTGCCTTCAGAGTGCCTCATTGCTAAAGGCACTGCCTTTAGCATGCTATGCTAGCGCTATGTAGCACTCTGCACTGATTTGAGAAAAATTAAAGGTCTGGTCAACATTGCACTGCACATTTTCCTCTTTCCTGAATCTGCATAACTTTGCTACCATATAAAGCATAACTAGTATTAACCCAATACAATGGCACCAGATAAAATAATTACCTTCTGTCATTTTTTTAAAAACTTTTTCTTTCTGAAAACTCAATTAAACAAAACTTCACATCGTGTGGAAACTTAAAGGTCCCACAGTAAATATATTAACTGAATAGCAAGTAATGAAAAATATTACAAGGGACATGTAATTGGATCAAAAAATGCATTGAAGTGATGGTTCAATTTAGCCCTTTTCCCCACTTGTTAGTAAAATTGTCCATTTGAGTTTGAAGGAACATAATGCAATCTTATGAGACTCCAGTGTATAAACATATCTGATTTCACAGAAATATAATCATTTTCAATGGAAGTCAATGTTGGAACAGAACAGTGTTCTTTGTTTAATCCTTCTCCAAGCCTCATTACTTTAGTTGGCCTGATTATATATAAATAAACTCGTAAACATATTTTGTAACTTAGTTTTTATGGCTTTTCTAGTGTTAAAGAGGCTATATAATCATTCCTAGACCACAATTTGTTATGGCTCCTACGGTGTACCCGCTCCAAAACATCGACCCAATAGTTACATCAGTGACATGCATATTTGTATCAAATCACATCTGTCATAGCTGCAACATTTTGTAGGGCTAGATAATGGAAATTGATATTTAATTTGGCCCGTTTTTACCAACGAGTTTCAGACACATATTATGCAAATGCATAATTTTTATATACACAACAGTATACAGCTGAAGTGTATTTTCATTTCGCATATCGACTGATACACACAAGTGCACCACAGTGGCAAGTTCCATTCTAAAATACAGCCGTCTGCACAACGAACACTATAGCGCAATCATGTGTGTGGCCCCAAATGCCCTGCGAACCATTCCCACAATCACATTTCTGCAAAGGCTGCCCATCCCATGTCAATTTTCCCTTTTATGGGAAATAACATAAATATGGTAATATGCAGATAGATATAAGACCAAGTACCTGGAAGCAAGCTCTAATAGTGATCTCAGCTCGATTCTAATGTTTAATAACTCAATTATCCTTTTATCTCCACATTCAGGATGTACACTTTGGTTACCTATTTATCCTCTGTAAAAGATGAAAGCAGGGGAAAAGAGTAGCATGGAAAATGAGGGGTGGAAAGAGTTTCATTTGTAACAGGTGGGGGGTATTATGTGCACATTTATCAGAAATGGGGAAATAATAAAGAAAGATTAAAGCCCTCCCAGTATTTTAGATGTACCAAATGGGTACAAGCAGTGCTGAAGCTGACAACACGCAGACCACAGGGAGTTCCAGACACCATTATGTGCCACAAATGAGAGGGCAACAATCTGAAAGCCTCTTTGGTGGATAACGCGAATGAAACTTGAAGAAAAGTCTCCCCGTGGATTGTGCACATCCTTTTACGCGCTTTGTGTTGTGGTCACAAAACAAGACAGCGCTCTGTGTCCTGAAGGGAGGAAAAGTGTTAAGAGGCTTAAATTGAACTCTTTTTCATCATCCATTTCGAGGGTGATTATATTCTTCCGCGATATGAGCTTGCTGACCCCTTTATGTTTCTAGTACTCTGGAATATTTGCACATTTTCAACCGCAATGCAGCACAAACACACAAAAACACATATACCATATTGTACCGTGCTTTTGGATTACATATCGTTATCGCGCCTTAATATAAGATAACCACTCTGAACCATGTAGTAGCCTAGCTAAAGCAGCGTGTAGTCTGCCAAGTAGCAACTCCGCGGTTGGGTTCCTGCTACCGACGGTTTAGGCTGGAGTGCGGCACAGATCCGGAGTTGGCAGTTTTGTTCACTCAACTGGTGGATTTGTACATTTTAGATTTAGACCTTTGAGTGGTGCTGCCTTCCATCGCATCGCCTTAAGATGAGAAAAGATGCCAAGAAGCAGGACACTGAATTCCTGTCACAAGTTATTGGGCACCTAAGAGTGTGGGAAATCCTTCGGTGAAATATTATTTCCTGTAAATCTCAAAATGTGAATAACACAAGTCAAGCAATTTAAGCGGAAGGTCATAGCAAAGTAAAGCAGAGGTAGCAGGCAGGGGCTTTCTGAGAACCTGAAATAGATGAGAGATGGAGAGACTTGACGTTCTTCCCAGGCAGGTCTACAAAAAGTAATGAATATCCCTTGGTGAGGACCGATTTTGAGAAACTGTCATTTTGAATGAAGTGAGATAAAAAAAAATTATATTTCACCCAGATAAAAAAAAAAGAAAACAACCAATACAAAAGCATAAAGGACATAAGTCTGCCTGATGCTGTCCATAATCCAAGGCAAGGTTTGACAGCCTCTGCTATCAAATGTCAAACCAACTGTAACATCAAAACACTATGATTACACATGACACAAAAAAAGGTATCGCATTTAACAGAAATGTAGAAATTAAACACAATGTGCTCAACTCTAATCTTCTTCTGACTTTCAAGCTTCAGCTTCTTTGATGGTTTTATTATACTGGGCTAAAACTAAATTAACCATATATCACATCACAGAAATGAGCATTTCCAGTGAATGCGTTTGTAGATTCATAATAACCTGCATCGCTAATATGTGTATTTAGAATGTCAAATATAAAAAACTTTGACAGTTTAAACAATTATAATAAACTGCTGTTTACTGAAGGTACTAAATTGTTTCCAAAGGTCCAGTTACAGTACCATAATGGGTCTGAGAGAGGATTTTAGTTATTTGCATTTGTTTAGCAATACATGAGGCCCATTTACAGTATGTCTTCTTAAAACAAGATGAACCTCTTCAACCCCTTTCTCTCCCTGTTATTAATTCTATTTCTTTTTGGAACAGCTAAATACTTTGTATTGTTACATACAAAATAAGAAGTCCTCTGCGGAAATACTATGGCCGTGCCTGTCATTCCAAAGCTGCAATGCCTTTCCTTTGAATAACTCATCAACATCTATTGAATCCTTTTCATTTCACAACACAAGCCTCCCATTTAAAGCGGAGAGAAAAGAGTCTGAATTACTTCAAGCTGGAGAGTTACCCTGCACAGAAAGGAATTAAGGACCAGTTGCCAATATTGTGGATCAACTATGCTCAGAATAAAAGCTGCATTCTTGTGTTACCTGGCTAGGGAATATAGTCACAATGGACTTCAAACAAGGACCAACACACAATTCCTGGATAGATTTTTACTTGAGGGACCTTGGACTTTTCATAATGGACAATTTTCAGGAAAGACAAGCATAAAGCAATGAATGGTCTGAATAGTCGCTGTATTACTCCTCACGCCCTTTGAGAAGAAGAATATAGGTGTTATTGGGCGTGCAACAATGCATGACCTCAATCAAGCACTTTTGCATTGTAATGCCGGATGCCAAAAGCTATCTTTGAAAAAAATTAAAATGAAATTTTAAAATGTTGTTTTGCATCTTCCATTTTGTCCCGTCTATGCCTTTGAGTTCCCTTTTTGCATATGCGTTTGCTCATCACCTTCAGTTGCCCTTGGGCATTGTGTGGTACATTTGAACACAAAATAATACAAAACAATGACGTGAACAGAATAAGTATTGCCCCGCTGCTGCGGTGGCGTGGGAAGAAAAATCAAGCTCAAAACATCTTCTCCCGTGCCTTTCAGCCGCATCAAATTGACAATTAAACGGAGAATAAAGGCAACCGTACATTTTGTAATCGCCTTTGCCTGCCAGACGTACGCTAAATATTCCAAGAATATAAACGTCAGTGAATGTGCATTTCTGACGCCCATACGTCGTAGCCGCCTCATTGTCCTCAAACCGCGAGCCGACTGGCCCCGCCGCTCTCGAAGGTGCCCACACTCTCCTACCAAAGTGACACTCACTTGAGCTCTGCTTCAGTCTCTAGCCGCTCTAACGGCGAGATAAGGCTCTTATCGCCTCCAAGAGTGAAGATTTGGCCTCAATCCAGGGGGAACCAACGGTGCAGGAAAACCACTGTCTAGACACTTAAGGTGAACTAAAAAGCAAGAATGCTCCGTTTGACAGGAAATACTAAAGGGCTGTCGGTGAGGCGAATGTAGTTCAGACAATGTCATTGTGTGAGACCGCCCCACCAAATCCCCTTTCCGGCTGTTTTTTCTCTCCCTCCACCACTGTCCGGCTTGAACAGGACAAGAAAGTGTGTATGTGTGTGTGTGTGTGTGTGTAGGGGTGGGGGGGATTAGGGGGGCACACACACCGTCTAACTAACACACACACACACACCCTCACACAGTGTGTTTCGATGTTGGGACGCCCTTGAGGAGCAATGAAAAGATACATGCTAAGGAAGCAATGCTTATCTTTAGGACTGTGGGGTTCAAGGTGTGGGTCGGGAAGGGCGGGGGTCACAGCCAGGGGATTGATTTCCAGGGGGATTGGGGTGGATATTTTAATGTGTCACTATTTTTTAGCTGGTTTTACCACTTAACATTGTTCAATACAGCCAAATGTTTGTTTGGTTGTTTATGTAATACATTGTTATGCAATTTCTCTCTCTCAAGCCATCTCATGCTCAAGAAGCTCAAGAATACGAGATACGCCTGTAGAGTGGTGCAAAATAAAACCTATATTCTGTAGGTTGTGTGCTGTCCGAGACATAAAATAGAAAATGTTGAGGCTTTTAATTTCCTTGATACTCTGTTCCCTACTGCATTAATAACAGCATTGAGAACATGTTTTTCTTGCTGGTTTAACTGAAATTAATAGTTTATGCTACCGTCAATGTCACATGAACATTATTCGGATCCAACTTCAAAACAAAGCCTAGAAATCTGTGATATGAGCTGCAGGTTTAAACATGTGGAAAAATGTACATACCTGTAAAGTTCTGCATAAACGTCAAGATGCTCCTCCTCACATACAAGGCCCTCCACAATCTGGCTCCCTCCTACCTCTCTGACCTTCTCCTAACCTACTCCCTCCTGATCTCTTCCCTCCTTCTCTACAGGACTTCTTGTTCCCCCATCCCCCCCAATTCCAACTCTCCACCATGGAGGCTCGGGCCTTCAGCTGCTCTGCCCCCAGACTCTGAAACGTCCTTCCACTGCACATGACATGCCACCACGGCCACCTCGTTTGTTAAACTCCTCAAAACCCACCTCTTCAAGGTTGCCTATGACGTTTGAGCCTTTGTTCCACTCTAACCTGACTGTTTTATTTTGTTTCTTTTGT
>JAODOY010000019.1:386145-399091 GCA_025399855.1 Forbesichthys papilliferus | reverse complement strand
AAACTGTTTATTACTATAATATGTATATTTCAGCCAACTGTTTTATATCTATGTATTTGCAATGTCAGATGTCCTTGAGTGTTTAGAAAGGTGTCCCAAATAAAATGTATTATTATTATTATTATTATTATTGTTATTAATACACTGTATATTTATAGCACTTTAACTGTTACAACTGCTTAAGTGCTATAAATACCAACCTGCAGTATCTATGAAGTCCTACGGGACATATTGTCTATAAAACCAAGAGCATTCTCTGGTGTATACTATGATCATTTGAGGGTTATTGCTGTTTTAAGTGAAGTCTATTCAAAGTAAACCAGATTAGATAGACTACATTTCTACATAACGTATTTAGTCCTAGTACATATTTTATTATTCGTTTTTTTTTTATTAAATAAAAGGTCTTAGTGACATTCTATAAAAAATAAAAATAAACATTCTGGGGCTGGGCTTGATGAATGTTGCATATGTCATTATTCTTAAGTAGTAAAGTCTGCCACTCTGCCTGCACGAAGGAGGTCGGACCAAAAAATAAACACATTCAGAAATTACCTAGAGGAACTCACCATTGGCTATTACAGGCCGAACATGGCGAGGAAGGATTGAAGCAAGCACACCGAGGCAATTTCATTCTTTTTTTTTGGCTCATAGATGTCTGTGGTAAATATTTTGGTCATGGTATTTCATTCTATCAATGTCCCACAGAATATATAGCCTAAACAATAATGAGATTGCGATAACAATGCTAACAGCACAGTTTTTCTCTATGTTCAGCATTAGCATATAGCCTTACTTCAAACATACATATATCTGCAAGAGCTTTTAGATATATTGTCTTCTTAGGTAACAGATACATTAAAGATGAATTGTTTTAATTTAGTTTATCAGAGTCCTAAAAAAATAATGGATATCAGCTGGGGACTATATTTATGTATAGTCTGTACAGTTCAATCATACTTTGTCCAGATTCATATGGGCTTGATGATTGTTTTGAGGCTATAACATGATAATGAAGGCATTTTGAACTTAATATGATAATAATTTTGTGGCGTTATCATTTGCAAACTATGTATAATTGTATTTATTGTATAAATGTTGAATGGCTCAGGGTGGACTAGTGTGTAGGCTTGTCCAGGTAGAATGTGGACAGGAAAAAATATAGTTATGAAAAATAAAAGCAATTTCAGGTCTATTAACGCCATCTAGTGGATGTGAGAATTCTGTCACCTAACACTCCTTTTTTACTTCTATTAAATTAATTGAATGCTACTTAACATGCATGAAACGCAATTTGTTTTAGTACGAACTTTAAGAAAATATAATATGTAAAGAAGAGCTTTTAATTAAAATGTTTTATGCCATTATCTCATGAATACGTTGTTCCGAATCCCCTTAAGAAAATGTATGAACGGGATTTACAGCTAAACTTCCATGTCTGATAGAGCTGTTAGAAAAGAAGTTGAAGCTGTATCTAGAGGTCTACTAGAGAGATGACGGGCAGACGCAATGTGAGAAAGAGGACACACTCGGTCGCTCATATAAGGCAGGTGCCCAAGGACACAGATTCACCACTTGTGTACTTCCATTAAGAGAAATAAAATCAAGACATTTTACTGTACCTTGCAGGCAACCTCAATGGGCAAAGCAATAGCCAAGGCCACCTGGATCCAAAACCTAAGAGCTAGCCAAGACAATTTCCCGCGAATCACCTCTTTATCTTAATCTGACAGCCAGACCCGATTAGAAGGCGTGGAAATTGCTTTTTCTCCCCACCAGCAGTCACTGGGAAATTATCTTAATTGTGTCATGATTATGCCTCAAAGCCTTGGTGAGGGGTTTACGTTACTGCTTTCAAACACAGAGCATTTTCACTTCTGTTAACAATCCAAACGACAGACCAGTCCAAAATCTAACATCTTTCAGTCTGTTCTAACTCACAGAAAAACAAAGAGAGGGCACTCTAAATTGACTGATATTAATTAGATTAAACATTGACAATTAGCAGCAAACATGGGCCGCGTATTATGTAATGTGTTAGTTAGACGTAAGCTTTGATTATTGTGACTGAAGACAAGTGTATCCTATGGCTCTTCGTGGGCTCAGGTCTGCTCCACCTCAGCAGTCTCATTCACTTTTACACAGCCGTGTTTGAAAACAATGCTGGGAGACTTTTTTGGGTGCTGCAGTGGACATTAGCCTATAAGGCAGCCAGGGAGTGTAAATACAAGACTAAATAATGACGTTTTCTTTATTTGCTAAAAATCAATGTGCAATAAGAAATCAAGTTGTAGTCTAAAAACTAGGCCTACCCAAATAATTCCATATTTGTCTTCCTTTGAATTGACTTCATAACAGTATCAGTGCAAAAACACATCAAAATATAGTTAAAATATAAAATACTTTGCGTATCAAAATAAACTACAACATTTGATCTAGCCTAACCCTTCACCTGATAGCAGACTCGGTTAGGTAAAGGTACAGTCAGTCATTCTGGACAAATCATGTTGATATATCCGCTTGATCTAAACTCCCCCACACATCGGAAACACATTGCGAAGGCTAGGATATTGTTGATGGATAATCTTGTTGTCTGCACCACTTTTTGTTATGTGAGCCAAGGCTGTGTAGAAACACGGGAGTATTTAATCAGCGCGCACATGGAATGGGCAGCTAGCACACCGCAAATACATATTTACTGAATTTGTAACCGAAAGTCTATTATCTAAATAACGTTTTAGTAACTCAGAGAGCTCAGCCAATCAACAAAGGAAAATGTTTTTGTTTCGTTGTAATTTTTGTCCTGCAGACTATACATAGCTACCTTTAGGTGGACAATGTTTGAGAGCACACAATCTGACATACAGTATGAAACCAGTTAATGAGCGATAAGATAAACATATTTGGCCAAATCTCCTCACAGTCCGCCAATTGTCTGTTCTGTGAGTGATCTGAAAAGAAATCCTGCGTTTCCACATCCACCTGACTTGCCCTGAGTTCAATTTCCACAGGGTTAGTTTGGAAACAACTTTGGGTGGACCACTCAGCGACCTGATGGCGGCTAATGCAATGACATTTAAGCTATGCATTAAAGTCAAGCTTCGAAATGGTGGTAGAGCTAGATGAAGTAATATATAGTTGTTGTAGAAACATTGATTGGTTATAGACTGTCTAGGCCCAGTTAGTATCCAGCCACTGCAAACATTCCCCAGTGAATTTTGGGTCTGGCAATACTATATAGTTATATGGGTAAAACCAATACAAAAAGTATTTTATATTAAGTTTAAACTACAAAACATTAAAAGTAGGCATTAAACAACCCTATCAAATTGGCTACAAATTACAAATTACTATACTTTAAATACGTTGTGTTTGAAATACATGTAGCCTATAGGCATGAATACCTACAGTCCCATCCCTATGCACAAAAACAACACTATTAGACTGTAGGAATATAGGTGTTGAATACAATGATGTCCTGACTCGTGGGCCTTGGCTATATATTAACAAAATATTCTGGAATAGGCCATATATTTTCTTTGTTGATATTAGCCTATAAATAACTAATTGGTATGGTATCTGGCTAAATCATAAAATGTTTGAGGGGTTAGAACATGTCTGAATAATTGCCTACACTGTCTGTGCATACACATATTCAATTACCCATGTAATACATTATTAGTAGGCTACAATGAAGGCAATAAGCAACTTAAGAATGTCGTTGCACATGACATTTGTTATAGGCCTACTCACGAGTCACGACGATGTGTAGTGTAGACAGTAACAGTTGGCTCGCCGCGCACGGATCAGGCGGCGGTGGAGAGGTATAGCATCTAGCGGTGAACATGCCCTTTCAGAAATATATGCCATTTAAAAGTAGCCTAATGTAGAGTGTTTTAAGAAACACGTAACTGTTGTCGAACATATTTGAAAATACTCAAATCAGATTAAAAACATGTATGCTACGTGACTACGTCTAGAAATCACTTCATAGGCTACGTCTGTAAGTCACATGGACAAATCACCTGTAGATCAAAGGGATTCTGGGGATGGCACAATATTGGTGTTATATATATTAAACATTATAGCAGAAAAGCAAGTATATTTTCTATGGACATCTTTCACAACAGTATAAATGTGTTTATTCAATCAATCAATATAACAGGGTGTTTGTGACATACAAGATGAAATAAATCGTTTACTTCCATTGGTGGGTGAAATATAGGCCTGCAGAAATGTTTATTTCAACGTTTTCACAAATTTGTGACAACTTTTACAACTGTATACATTTGTTTATTCAATCAATAACAGGATGTTTGTGATATAAGATTAAAATAATTGTTGTACATTCATTGGTTGGTAAATAGGACCAAGTCTGACCATTTGATTTAACCACGAATGCAATTTTCCCATTGTAATATTTAAAACGTTTAACTGAACATAACTTAAGTTATTAAAAAGCTGGAAGCTCCTCCGAGGCAGGGAGAGGTTCAGGAAATAAGTTATCGTTTTTTTGCTGCAAAGTTCAAAAACGTAGCCTATTTGTAATTATGTAATTTACAGTAACACTCCCCAAAAGTTATTAATATAGCCTACAATAAGATGCAGTGCTATAAAACATTAGCATACTAAATTAGCCTAGACTAAATAGGCGCCTACATTTAAGTTTGTTTTTTGTTGATCTACGCTGGTGCGCTCATTGTGACATCTAGTGGAAGAAAGTCGTAAAACATAAAATAGGCCTATGCCTAAAGCAAATCCTGTGTTTGATAACACTTACTGCATTATAATCCATATTTTAAATTGTGCAAGGGTTCCTGTATTTAAAGTTTTCCTTTAAATAAATAAAAGGTTTCCACCCTACATTGATGCAGAAAAGGCACAAATGGTTCCATAAGAATTAACCACAAAGCATAAAATTAAGTGTTTGAAACTCAAACTTTCCTGGGGAGGACCCCAGACCAACCGCTTTATATGACCCCCTCCCCAAATGTTCATACAAAATATATGCCCGTGGTTATCTGTGTTTTTATGCTCCCACTTGAGGCCAGTATAGTTGGGTAAACTTATTTTTAATAAATAGGACACGATGCCAGATTTTCCATTTTTATTGAGTTTTTCCTTTTTGGACAATTTCATTTCCAGTGTCATCCATTATCATTTACGTTTCTATGGTGTTTGCATAATCTTTCATACAGGGCTAGAACTATAAAAACCAAGATAGGATGATACTTTATCTTCAAACCACTAAATATGCACACATATGCACAAAACAGACAGACCACAATGAACTGCAACACGTTTTAAAGAGACAATTCCTTCCAGTTCTTTAAAAACATTCCTTAGCATAATCTCCATCTGGTTTGTATTGTTCTAGCAATAAGGCTGATAAAAAGGGCCATTGCTATGCATCAGCAGGAAAATCTGCATAGCAACTGGAAGACAAAGGGACTGGACACTGACCCAATAACAAGGATGAGAAATACACCAACTCACAAGACATAATTGGCACAATGTCTGCTCACTCCCATGATCAGACTGTTACATGGAGACGGATAGTTTTAAAATGTCAAAAGTGTGGAAAAGGTTCATTCAACATCAAGTTTGAGGTCTCATATGCTGGAGCTCTACATCTAGTGTTCTAGGAGGGGGGAAATAATAATTATAAATCTATATATATAAAATAAAAAGCACAGTTCTGACATGATTCCCTAAGCATGTGGCAGTTTGAGTGTACACCTCTCTTTTGTGGCCCTGACAACTAATCAATTCATAAGGCTGTAAAGGTACCACTATTTGACTATTCATAGAAGCATATGGGGACAGACAGGGTGTGACAGACGATGCTCAGTAAAATGTGCTTGGAGGCTGACAACATTTCACTCCGCTATGTGAGACAAGCAGGAGAGGAGGAAAGGGGGTCACAGAAACAGCTGGTAACCATGTTGGTCTGGCATGATTAAGATAATCACCAGCAGTTATTGAAATGCATCGCCCCACCCTGCATAAGGCAACTAAGAAGGGGCAGCTCAGTAAATAAACTATTCCCCAAGTTTTCTGGCCACCACTCAATTTGGTATAACAATTCAAACCACAAAGAAACGCTGCTTCTCACAATATGGGTCCTTTACTGACAATACAGACTAAACCGCAGTATCACAATGCCTCCTTTTGTTTTTGCGATGTTTTTTGTTTGTTTGTGTGCGTGGTTGTTGAATACGACATGATGATACAAAGCTCACGAGTCAATTACAGTTTCCAAAAAGAAGCACTTCAGACTGAGGAATTTGTAGAACGGCAGACCAGAACAGATTATAGACACATTCTCAGAATTGAAGACTTGCAGGGTCAGTGGTCAGTCTAGGTCAGGGAAGGAGGGGGGAGGGGAAGATTGCGTCAGGTTGACTTGAGGCCCGTTTGTAGCAGCAGAGCTCAGAACCGCTTGGGTCCCCACGGAGAAGCCTTGGCTGCCACCGGAGCTCCAAAGCTAGGGAACTCCTCCGAACTGCTCATATCTGGGGCCTGAATGCGACGAGAGGGTAGAGTTTAGTAACCTGGACAGTCCAGCAGAGGGGACAGTAACTAAGGCAACATTTTATAGATGCTGCCCAGCTCCATAAACAACTAAATGCGTACTTTTGAGCTTGCTTTGCACAATTTGCATTTCTACAATATACATGCAGCACTTATACATCCTATCTTACGCCGTCGTCTGCTGGAGGCTAGGGTTGGGCTACTGAATTGGCACCGGACGCCATTGTCGAGGGGGTGGTTGGGCGTGCATGCTGTATACATTTTAATATATTATGCCCAGCCTTCCCTACTCAGGTTTTTCCTTTATTGCCTTTCCTCTGTAAACCCTATGCATAGGTCTGGTCTAGTCACAGTGATCTGTAATAACGGTGTCCGCAGTCAGTAAAAAAAAAAAAAAATTTTTTTTTAAAAAAGGTTCCACTTGGCCCATCTGGCAATAGTCTACTTCGAGTTTATAGCCTAACTAACGAAAGAAGACAGCCACTTCTGAAATGGCGTGCAGGATTTGTGCTCATATAACTCGCGCAAAGGATGGTCGTCAGCTAGCTACCAACCAAACCAGCCATATCACAGTAGGCGACAGCAAAGTGAGCACGAGCAGTAAACTATTTTGTTGTTTCGTTTTGATGTCGGTAGCATTGCATGCATTGATTGCATTGCCAGACGGAGAGATGTACATTACGCAGATTGACAGCCAGGACACAAGTTTATCTGTGAGTGAGAGATTATCCGGATCACAGCAATTCAGCGAGACTTTACTGGAAAGCATACAACAGTGTTTCAGTGAATAACTGTCAATTTTTGACTTTAGGCCCAACCCTACTGGAGGCCACTCCCAATGGTCAAAGATGCCTTACCTTCTCGCTGCCAGTGGTCCAGGGAGCCTCACGCACCACAAAGCCTTTGGACGGCCCACGGGGTTCGTCCATCGACGCAGTGCTGCAGCCAGAGGGCCTTGTGAACGCCATCTTGGCCTCGTTGTCAACCACATCCGCGATCTAAAGCAGTGGTGCAAACAGAACACTTACAGTCTACTCACTTCTAAGGGCAGTTCACACTGCATATTCTAAGCTTGGGGAAACGTAGCCCCCGTTTCACAATGGTATCTTATAGCTTTGTGTTTAGTGGCTTTCCAGATAAGAAATCTCTGCTCTGCAGCATGGTTAGCTTGTGCTAATGCTTTTGTAGCCCGGGGTTAACACCCTGCAGGGTTTTCACAATGCACTTAGCCCGGGGTTAATACAAAAATATATTTGTAAAAATCTGTCGCTTTCTGGCCCCGTCACGGAGCTCCTGTCAATGCAAGTGAGCCACCAAAGCTTCCCAGAAACGTCTGCTTGGCTCAAGTTATATTTTTGATGAAAAGATGCTTCTGGGAAAGCGATCAACGGCCAATCAGATAGAACTCATACTTTGAGTGATTTGTTGCTATGGAAACTCAGCGAAAATCACAAGACGCTCTGTTCTGACACGCTGCTGGTGGGGTAAGACGCAGTGCACAATCGCTGACGCAACTGAACAGAGACGTGCCCGGTGGAAATCAGGCCATTTGAAATTATTCCACTATTCGAATAATAACCTATATTTTTTCAAATACTACATTTTTTTGATTAATGCTGCAATTCAATTATGTAATTAGCTTGACATGATGGTGCAACACATTCAGTAAACACAGGCCACTGACCAGGATTTTGACTGTTATGCTATTAGAATAATTAATAGTCAAATCAACTAAATTTATTCAACAGGAAGAAAACATTAAACTTTGAAAAATGCTGTTCAGGAGTGCTTAAGGCCTACAATAACGCCTAGCCTACGATCGGGTTTAAGAAGTAAAAATGTTCATTGGAAAAAAATGTCGAAAAACTTTTTTAAACATCACAACTCTTAAAATACACGACAAAAGAACACTTAATTTGTTAAAAAAATAAGAGGAATATTTTTTGATGTAACTGAAGTAATTCAAAAACTAACGCAATTTCTAATATTATAATATTTGAGCAATCGTGCTCATCTCTAGTTCACACTGGTACAATCCAAAGTGGTTTAACCCCGACTTTAGCCCAAACATGGCATGTTCCAACTGAACATTTAATCCAGGGCTAGTAGAAGTTATATGTTAACCCTGGATTAGTTGTGTGTGTGTGTGTGGGGGGGGGGGTTATACTATACAAGTCTGTTAAACACCAGATCCTTACATATTCCTCTGCCAGGTTAAGGAGATGATCAATGGCTTCATCCACCAGTTCAGGACGACCTGTGACGATCACAAGGTTTGGGTCTGCAGCCCCACTCTGTGGGAATCGCAGATCAACCTGGAAAAGGACAGAATAGTTAGCTTCATGCAAATGTACAGATTACTGGAAAAGATCCAGTTTAAAACGCTAAAACCAAAGTTTGACAGGGGAGCGAGAGCTGCAAATGTATAGCCTGGGTCTGGCCACGTGTTAACAGCTGATGGTTAATATTCAAACTATTGGACAGCGTTTAACCAACTGATGTTGCGACAACTGCCAACGGAAAATCGACAGCATTACTTCCCGGCAGTCCGAGAGCCCCCTGTCAATCAGATTTCTAGCACAGCGTTGCCTGTGTGACATAGTGCTAACGGACAGAAGAGGCTGACACTACGTCCTGACGGCCTCACCTTGAACTCATCCATGATCTTACGGATTCCTTTCCCCCGTGCGCCAATGATACGGGCATGGACCCTGCTGTCGAGGACGATGTCCTCAGAGATCATCTCATCCAGTTCATCCACTATAGCCTGGATGGCATCCCGTGCAGCCTCAGCCTTGTGCTCGTACCCGGTAATGGTAATCTGATCCTGTTGCGGGGAAAACAGTTGTAGCAGACACTGTATAGAGGAGACACGCCACTTGGAGGTTTTGAATGGAGCCGTATGGGAACAGTCTGACAGGCAAATATGACAGTTGGAGGAAAGTCTCCAAAGCATACTACAAAAAGAGCCAATGGCCTGCTTTATAACTGCCAAGCATTAACATAACTGACCAATTGTGTGGTTGCATTAACGTAAGACACCTGGTCTTCCTAAATAACTGCCCGGGACGTTTCAAAGATGGCTGCGAGCGGCGAGACTATTGACTGAAAAGATGATGCAGTCAATTGTGGGATACAATACACAGCTTTTAGTGAGTGGAAGATGGTACCTGGTTCTCATCGTTCTTATCTGGGAACTGGATGTTGACCTCATGCGCCGTGCGGATGTTGGTAATAATGGCACCTTTGCGGCCAATGATCTTGGGGTGATACTTGGGATCCACAGTGATGGTCAACTTGTGGCTCCTAAGCGCCTATGGTGTGAAACGTATTGGGTTAAACCCCCATGTTTCTACCTTCCATTCTGTTACTTCTATAGTCAAAGCCCAGCAACAGTGGTTTGAAGAATAGTGAAAAAGCCATCATGCATTAATCTCATGCAAACAAATTAAATAAAAAACATTCTGAGAACACGTGGCTCATCGTTTACTAGAACGCCTTACGAGACCATTATGAGCTTGCAAGCTCCAATATGCAAACTGCAATAATCAGTTGGGAACCCCTTAATTCCCCCTTTACTAAATGAAATAGTTTGTCATAAGGTGGCACTAATACATCTCACACACAAACTCCAATATAAAGTCAGTATCGGTCTGGAACCCCTCATTGCAAAAGGGTTTAACATATTCGAGCTCAGCCGTCCAAACATGACCAACCCCACGCCCAACCTAGTTACTGTATCTAGGTTGGGGAAAAACGGCATAGTAGGCTATAGCAGGAAAACAAACAGCTGACGGAGTTTGTCAACGGTTACTGGAGGACAGGCAAAAAGCGGCAGGGCTTTGAATCGGTCCGTTCAGCCCCCAGCTGAGATCAGGATGGTTTTGCTGGGCTAGATCATTTACACCTTCAGGTGAGAAAACCCCAGATATTGTTAAGCAGGGCCACGACATCATATGTAGCTAAAGGGCATTTGAGGTACCCAATGGCCAAGCATGACGGCACTAACCCGATCCTCCTGCTCGGCCTGTAGCTCTTTGACCCGCTCCAGGAGACCCTCTCTGGCACGGTCGAGATGATTGGCCAAGCCAGTGATGGAGATGGTATCAGACTGCCGGTCATGAGCAGGCACTTGAATATTAACCTGGAGAAATAACCATTAAGGGGGAGATGGTAAATTAAATGACAACAATAAAATGACATGGATTCTAATAATAATAATCGCTGAAAACCAACCTCAAACTCATCCATCATTTTGCGAATTCCGCTTCCCTTCTGTCCAATGATGTAACGGTGAAGATCATAAGGCACTTCCACCTCAATAGTGACTGGAACCAAAGCCTATCGCAGTACAGTAAAAGTCCGTAAATTCACCACCGGTAACTTTTGTATTCGAGTCAAATAATAATTTGTTATGAAGTCCATCGTCATAATCAGTGTAAATTATTTCATGAACGAGAACGTAGTCTAAAGTTCAAGATTTGCTCAAACTGAACTTGGAACACATCTGAGTTGAAGGCCATCTGTTTTTTAAATGTATTATTCAATTTAAAAAAAAAAAGAAAAGTTACATTCCCATTATTACGGGTAAACATGCCAGAGAACACAAAAGGAGGCAGGTCTGTGTTGAGCCAAACCTTCAACGCCTCCACGGCAGCCTCGCAGCGCTCCTTGCGGCCAGAAATCACAATCACGTCACATTTCTTGGGCGCGGCTGGATCCAGGGGTTCCTTCATGTCCCCGGTGGCGTCTCCGTTCTCCTGGATGGCGGGGGCCTCTGCGTGGGGTGCACCTGGGTGGACAAGACCTTGGATATTCAACACTGGGTCCGTGACCCCAAGGGGATCGTCTGAGTTACTGCAGCGGGTCAGCCAAATGATTTGGCTATTATTTAAAACAGATACGCACAAGAGGGCTGAACGCAGAGCGTACTTGGAGCTAAAGTGCCAGTGTTTACCATTGGCTTTCCCTCGCACTGTGCAAGGATTGCACCTGCCCTGCCTGTACTAATACAGATAATTAATCGGCTTCGCGTTCATTGTGCTCGAGTGTGATTCGAGCTATACCATTATCGAACATCAGCATGCATGCGATTTTCTTGTGCACAACCTCGCGTGTAAGATATTGCTTTTAAAACAAACAGTTAATACAAGCACCATTCACTGCATTTGTTAGCAGATTAAGAATAGTTTGTTTATATTATTTTTTTTTAAATTGGCTTGGCTGAACCAACATGGGATAACTGTTGCCCATCAACACAAGCAAACTTTTTTGTTTTTTTCCTGGCAACCATTCATGCCATTTATGCAGATATGCAAATCTTTGAGGTGTGAAGTTTGTTACATTCTAAGATATGATCATTGATTAATGGTTATTAGATATGTGCAGTCATCAAAAGTTATATAAATGCTGTGTACAATATTTTAAACATGTAGCAGCAAACGTTTAATTGTAAGATATAGCAGAACTAAAATGCTCTCTCGTCAGAGAATGACATCACACTGTGTGCGTTGATATCCCAGCTCCTCTGTTTTGATGGCTGGTCCAGCCACCTGTGCATCTTAGTGAGTGTGTCTGTCTGTGTGTCTGTCTGTGGCACCCACAAATCAAAAAAAATATAAGTGTGACATCTAGAGTCAGGAAGTCATAAAGAGACACTTTAAATACATGGAAAGCAAAGTTAATCAGTACGGCTAAATACATGCATACAGTCTGCTGATCTGAAAAAAGAATACGATCCGTGGCTCAAAAACCGTGACACGATCCGATGCATCAATAATTATTACCTTGAGCGTCCTCCCGCTCGGGGAACTTTATCTGGACATTGTGGTCGCGGGTGATCTGCTGGATCCGTGAGCCCTTGGGTCCCATAATGGAGCGGTGGAACTTCTGAGTGATGACGCACTCCATGGTCACTTGAGCATCCTTGCAAAATGGAGAGAGACAAGATGTCACCAAATTCACCTCCATTATCAACGGTTAAAGTAATAGAAAAATATACACAAGAGTGCTTTCACACCTATTAAATTAGCTTGTTTCTGTGCCGGGGTGCAGTTACACTTTAAACGTTGCCATGTGAACACAAGACAAGCTTAGGGTGTCGTAGAAGCGACAGCGGTGTTCACGCGATATCGTTCGACATATCTCGATAGCCAAATGACTTTCTGCGAAGACTGAGTTTGCCTCACGTCAAACTCTATAGGGGGTTTCGGGCCCGCTTGATTTATTCCACAAAACAGTGTGACATGTCGCATATACCCAAACTAACCAATATTAGAGGGGTTGGGAAAAAAACACTTCCTCACAACTGTTCCAAATGACCAGCCAAGTCTTAAGAGTTTCAGCAGCTCCAAATGTTGTGAAAGAGTCCTAAATAAAATATATATTAACTTGTGTGATGAGTTTCAGCAGC
>JAODOY010000019.1:369445-386045 GCA_025399855.1 Forbesichthys papilliferus | reverse complement strand
TCCAAATGTTGTGAAAGAGTCCTAAATAAAATATATATTAACTTGTGTGATGAGTTTCAGCAGCTCCAAATGTTGTGAAAGAGTCCTAAATAAAATATATATTAACTTGTGTGATGAGTTTCAGCAGCTCCAAATGTTGTGAAAGAGTCCTAAATAAAATATATAACAACAATTGTGTGAAGAGTTTCAAGAGCTCCAAATTATGTGAGAGAGTCCTAAATAAAATAAATAACACTTATTCCTCACTCACCAAGTCCTCAATGATATCCTGCATGCGGTGTTTGGCCGCCTCCACACACTCCTTGGCCCCCTTGAGGGTGACCTTGTCGCTCTGCAAGCCCGTGCGAGGGAAGCTCACCATGACGCCCCCGTACTCCTCCGCCAGGTCCCTGAGGACTAGCCCGCGACGGGCCACGAAGTAGCGGTGGTGCTTGGGGTCCACGGTCATGGAGTCCTCCACTACGTTATCCTGTCCCGGGCAGAGAACAGTGCTTCTGTCATGTGTGTGTGGTCACAGAAGCGTGGTTCGGCTTTTGCTCATAGTTTTTTTTTTAGACAGGCATCATGTTTGGAAGCACCACACGCATGCATTTTAGTAGTTTATCATGTTTGAAGGCATTTGTACCCTTTACTAAAAAGATAAATAAAAATAATTGGGAATATCTACTTAATACAATTCAAAATAAAATGAATAAACATTATATATTCATATTGTATACTCAGTGTCACTTTAGAGCCGTACCAAACTTTTAATGAGTTCCTCCAGCTCCTTCTGGGCCTCGCGAACCGCCTCCTCCGTCCCGACCACGATGATCAGCTCCTGGTCCTGGTCGTCGGCGGTGGGAAAGATGATCCTGGCACCGGTGCTGTCACGGACCTTACGGATGTTCCCGCCGCCTTTTCCAATGAGGAACTTGTGGTACTCTGGCTTGGCACGCAGTTCCGCAGTGTGGCTCTTGGTTTGCTGGATAGGCAGTTATAACTTCTTAAAAAAGGTATGAGCTATTGTAAGCTAATGCACTGTAAAAATTCGCCAATAGTTACATAGTTTTTTGGGGGGGGAGCTTCTTAGGTAGTTTGTTTCGAGTCGTGCTTGAAGTTATCAGCAGTGACTAACCCTGTAATTCTGAGCTGAAGCTGACTAACAAAGCTGCTGCTTTGGGTCTGGGTACCTGCTAAACGCTTCATAAATAAGGTAGAGTCTGCAATTGTAAGCTAATACACTACTTTACAAACACCCCGGCTCTGTACCCTATGGCATGAAGGGGAAGGAGAGTTTTTGTTCAACAAGCTTTCCCCAGGAATAGCTGAATCCACCTTTTAACAGCGTCTCATACAAACCTTCTCCTCTGCCAAGGCCAACAACTGCTGTTTGGCCTTCTCCACGTCCTCAGCAGGGCCGCGGATGGTGACCTTGTCGATGCCTGAGCCCTCGGAGGGGAAGTGGATGTGCACGCCGCCGCACTCCTCCATGATCGAGCGCACGAAGCGGCCCTTTGACCCGATCAAGGAGTTGTGGAGCTTAGAGGGGATGGACACCTCCATTTCGGTGATGTTTGCCTGAGCACATAATGAAGACCATGAGCCAAAGTGGCAAAGAGAAAAGTAAGACTTTATTTTTTAATTCAAAAACACAAACCAGCTCTTTCTGAATGGCCAGGACTCTGACTCTGGCAGCCTCGCAGTTCGCCTTCTTGCCGGTGATGATTATCATCTCAGAGTTGCTGTTCTCAGCCGGCAGGTCAATTTTGGTGTTTGTTTCCTCCCGAATCTTGAAGTAAAAAGGTATAAAGGGGTTAGGTGATATCGGACCGGTTCACCCTGGTTGCACCCACCGTCTCTTGCGTGACACTATTGTGGCACTTACCTTCTTAATGTTTGCACCACCTTTACCAATGATGTTCTTATGGAACTGCTTGAAGATAGGGACTGAGACAGCGAAGCTGTTCTCCATCTGAGCAAAGTAGGCAGACAATAAAAAGAGATTTATGAATGCAAATATAGCAAGTCGTCGTATATACTGTGTATGAACCTGCAGTACAAACTAGGGCTGCTCGATTGTGGAAAAAGTCATCATTATTACTTTGGTCAATATTGAAATCACTATTATGTAAACTGATTACTAATCGACTTGGAAAGATCTTGCATTTACTGCACCGAAACAGTGAAAACTACTTCTGCGATATGTCTCAATACTTTCCATGTTGATATTTCACTTTCACCATGTTATGGGCCAAAGTGAGAACACAATACAAAGTAATAGTTTACTTGCAAAACATAATGTGCAAATAATAATTTATACTCAATTGTTAAGAGCCAAAATTGAAATCTCGATTAAAATGTGATTAATTTGCACAGCCCTAGGACAAACCACATAAACAGCTCCATCCTACACGACTAAAGATATGTATACCGCACAATATCGTTGTTAACCAAGCTATAAACACATTACCATTTCAGCCACTATCTTCTGCATGAACTTGGAACACTTTTCAACCTCGATCCGTGGTCCACGAAGTTGAACTATGTCACTTTTAAGTGCCGGGTCTGGGAAATTGATGATGACCTTTTAAGATAAAAACATAAATTCAGTAGACAGCAATACAATCATTCCATAGACCCCCCACAAACAGTCGAAAACTACATCCATTCTGTGATTCTGAAATGGGATCTCACCTCAGGGAATTTGTCCCGCACTTCTTTAATACTTTCTCCTTTTTGCCCGATGATGGCTCTGTGAAAACGTTGTTCAATGATCAGGTCCTTTGTACGCTCATTCTCCTGTGAAAGCGAACCAGATGTACATTTGACAAAATTGTATTAGAGTACAAATCAATGACTTAACTTTTATTCAATTTTAAAGGTGAATAAACTAGATACAAATAATTACAGATAATAAGTGAACCTCCATATACAAACTAGAAAGAAAAAGCTCTGTAATGTAAAATACAATCTAAACACATAGAAGCGCTACGGACATTGAAATAAGAGTTCTGCACAAACCATGCGTGAAGCAAGCTCAAGCAACTCCTTCTTGGCTTCCTGGACACCCTGTGGGTCCCCCTCGATGCGGATCAAGTGGCTCTTCTCGTGGTCGGGGGGGATGCGGACAGTCACCTTGTGCAGCTCTTTAATGCGATTGACTGGAGGGGGTGAAAGGTCAAGAGGGGGTCTGATCAGCATTTGCTGTGCAAGTGGCAATATAAACTGCATATATCCTGCCAATGAGCTCATTTTTTGCCCTTGCTAGTCAACTGGCTTCCTACCTTCATATGCAAGTGGGAATTGGTCAAATCCCGTGGCCGTGGGTTCCAATTTGCTCAATTACATAATAGTTTACAATTTGTTTGCTACGGTAGACACTTAAAGTTGTCTGGTGTAAATTTCAATATCCCAACAGTCTCAATACAAGCTTGAATGATGAACAATACAGTCTGTGTTCTTTAGTCCTCCTTTACAAAAGGCAAAATAAAAGCGTCTTATGATAATAAATGCAAAATGGTGTCAGACCTTTTTCCAAAAGAATGTGCACGATCAGCATGTGCCAAACAAAATGAAAAGTGAATGTTACTTACTGTTAGCACCTTGTTTACCAATGAGATGCCTGTGGAATCTGGGATCCACACTAATCTCCGTATAATCCATACGGCTCACCTGTTATGTGAAACGTGACAGAGTTTAACGAATGACGGAGTCAGAACATCCTGTGCCGTTATAGTACATATTATATTGGGATGTTAGCTTGACCAGCTTTCATAAAAAGTCCTTTGAAAGCAATTACATTAACCACTATAATATAGGTTAAATTTTGGAAGTAATTGTATTCATAAACTAGTAACCAATGTATACTTTTTTCTGTTCGTATGCCAAATCCCATGAATAATTTAATTAGATCAATTCACCTGTTTCAAGCTTGACACATATACTCATCAGATGCTGTACTGTAGTCCTATAGTGTAATTGGATTTTAGATTAATAATGCCAATTAATTATTCAGTCATATAAAAAAGCTTATGTCAGGCGAAAATAAGAACAATTATTCTGTTTTGCGAGCTTTAGATATTGTAGAACAGTGTCATCGACATGGTATATTTAACCTGAATTGAAATGTCAGGGGTGCTACATTTTAAATTCATGTAGGGGCATGTTTTTGCAAGGTAAAAACCATTGAAGATGGCTTAGTGCTCAAGAGGTGAAGCAATGTGTCATTAAGAAATATTATTGGTTGCTCAGGTCCCACATTGTGTGGGACCTGATGCATTTCCTCAACTACAGCATGAGGGTGAGTAGCCAGTCCCCTCACCAGATCTGTCACCATGTCTTCGATCTGGCTCTGCACAAGCTGCAAGTCTTTGGTTGGACCCTCCAGGGTGATCTTATCTTCACCCTCGGTGAACTCAATGTGCACCTGTTGGGGGAGAGAGGGGAGGAGTCAAACACGTTACATAAAAGAAAGAAAGAGCAGACTCCGGTTTTCCAACAAAAACCAGACAGATGACGTTTTGTTTGCATTATACTGCATTTTACACTGACCTTGGGCATTTGCTGGGTGACCTTGGCCAAGTTCTGCCCCTTTTTGCCAATTATGAAACGATGAAGCCAGGAAGGAGCCGACACAGAGGACAAGCTGTAGCTGTTGGCCTGCAGACGGCAGACATGTTATTCAACAAGCCCCTGTCACGGTGTATGTACCCGCCCCTTCCCGGGTAGACCGTGATGTGTGTTTTGAAACTCAACCATGGGCATGCAAACTGCAACTTGTTGCAGGAAAGGTGAGCGGAGAAAAGAGCGATACCATGGACAATGCAGGGGGAGGAACAGAAAGTAGTCCAAAACCCCTCAGCTATTACATGATATAGGGACATGCAATGTTAGCCTCTCTTCGTGCCAGAGGAAGATGTCAAGTTACTTGACATTCACACATTGCGTCAGTACCTTTTAAAATAAAAACGAGCAGAGCAAATCTGTTTGCATAGGCAAACAGTGTCTGAAGGCCAAGTTAATCTAAAAA
Organism: Forbesichthys papilliferus; assembly: GCA_025399855.1. Lineage (NCBI taxonomy): Eukaryota > Metazoa > Chordata > Actinopteri > Percopsiformes > Amblyopsidae > Forbesichthys > Forbesichthys papilliferus. The sequence goes on along the minus strand of JAODOY010000019.1, from coordinate 381,034 downwards.
GAAACGTTACGTGGCTAATTATCAATAAGTCCTGTTAAACGGACGTTGCCTTGTAAAAGTGTAAACATGACAAATGCCAGCGCTGGCGGCTTAGGGACGGTCAACAGATTATTATGATGAGTGACGGCCGCTGACGGCTTAGGAACAGTAAACAAATAACTGAGTCATTATTATAATAAGTTGAAAAAAATAAAATGAAAATAAAACACAGCAATGAACAAACGACTAAGTACCGGTTCAGGCACCATTTAGGAAACGGAACAGTTTAAAAAGTATTGATTTGGAACCGGAATTGTAAAAAAAAAAAAATAATAAAAAAAACTCAAAACGATCCTAGTGACCAGTAAAGCATTAGTTTTCTAAATAGTGGTAGTGCGAGATATAAGCTAATAATAAAGCTATACAGTTGTAGCAACGCCGATTGGTTAGTTTAGAAACTATTGGACAGCCTCTAACCAGAGATCTACACCCTGTAGAGCAGGGGTGTCAAACTCAATCAGAGAGAGGGCCAACGTTATAAACTGGGACAATGTCAAAGGTCAAGCAGTCTCATAGTGCAGTCTTATGTTCTTTAATGAGTGTACATTTATTTAAATAAATAAAAGTGGGAGTTTCATACCTTGGCATACACTTCAGTGAGTGCCTGACCTAGGCGGTCTGGCTCCCCCCGCAGGATGACCGTTTCTGAGCTGCTGTCAGTGGGGGGGATCTCGACCGAGACTCCGGTTCTCTCCAGGATCTCATGCAGGGTGTTTCCCTTGGGCCCGATCACATATTTGTGCTGAGACTTTTTCACCTCCACCGCAATGGTGGTGGTATTCTTCTGCTATGGAGACACAAGAAAAATATGGCATCAACGCACTGGACAAGAGCGGGCACCCATCCCTTCCTAAAATAAAATGCAGAGTATATAATCAGCCATTTTAAACTAATTGTAAGCAAATACACCTTTTGTAAAATTCACCAGATATCTCCTCCGCCAGCATAACGTTATGTGCATGTTGAAAGAGTTCTGCTTCTTCTACACCAGCGGTTTTCAAACTGTGGGTGGGGACCCACAGGTTGGTCACAAAAATGGCAAGCCATTGCCATTGATTGAACAAATGAGTATCAATGAAAGGCTTACACACTTTACCATCGTGTTGTTTCACTCATTGGTTGTGAGTATGGCTGTGGCAAAATATCTTACTTGTTCCTGATTGGATGAAATCCTATTTATCTATGGATTCTGCAGCAGATACGTTTTGGAAAATGACATTACCGGTACTTGGTGTTTCGTGGGTCTCTAAATAGATTAGTCCTCTCTAGGTGGGTCTGGGAACCCATGTTCTACACAACCCTGGCTCCATAAACAGGAACATCAACAAAGTAGCGAACACCGCTCACAACAACAATACAGCCTGCCTGCGTTTCTGAGAGTTTGCTGCTTTGATTCGAGCTCAAGGCTAGCAAGAATACTCGAGAACGCCAAGCCCTGCCTTCAATGCATCAATACGATTCTCCCAAATACCTTTTCCTCATAGATCTTCTTGATGGATGCCACAGCAAGGGCCACCTGCTCCTTCTCCCCAGTAATAACTATTTCCGTCTTGTTCACACTAGGAGGGGGGACGTTGATGCGGGCACCCGTTTCCTGCATCATGTCTCCTACTAGCTTGCTGAACGCGCCGGTGATGAATGGATGGTAGACCTTGTCGATGTTTACTCTCTCCACGGCACGTTTGTCCTGCGATGGGCAGAAACGGAGGATTGGGCACAGTCACAACTTAACCAACTGACAATAAAGGGCAACGGATCGTTACGCTATGCTTGTACTACATGTAACAAATACCAACAATTGAAAAATGTTGTATAATTAAAAGCAAAATGAAATTGATTTGTACCTAGGCCTGTCACGTTAATTACTATATCGAATTATCATGCGATATGCAAACAGAGCCTCGATAATATTGTATTTACATGCGTGTTGCACTGATCCTCTCTTGTCTGAATGATCGCAGGCAGCGCCACACACACACACACACGGACCAGGTTATAGTGTTCCTTAAAACCAATGGGTGTTTTTCCCCCGACGACTGCGTAAGTCCGCCAAACTACATTTAGCAAATATACACCATTTGTTTTATTCGCGTCAAGGTTTGTAGCCTACTTCTTAGAAGAAACTGGTGTAACCAATCGCAACGAATAATTCCAGTCACATGAAGCGGAAAAAAGCGCGTTTAGATTTGGAAATAGTTTTGTTTTCACAGCATGTGGGTTGAGGAGGTAGTTTCAAGCAAACACACATTGATGCTTGATGAAGGATGACGGTATAAATCTAATAGGTTTTTCATTTTTACACAAACTTTCAAAAATTCAAGTTCAAAGTTTGCCAATTCTGAATACACCTATATAATTTTGCTGCTGGTTAAAATGTTTATCGGTCTACAGACAACATGGAAATATGTCGCTACAAACCTGATACGATTATAGTAAGTTACCGTTCTTTTAATGATAACGATCTACACTACTTACCCACATACTGTAATTATCTCTCAAAAATATGAGCTGTGTCACCTAAAATACTGGATGAAGTTACTGCTAGGTCATTATATTAATATAAAAAATGTCTTGTGTTTCAGTTAAACTACCTCTCTCCCCCTGCTTCCCATGTAGACTCCTTGTATTATATAGTCAGTCATTTCACCCTTTTCTGCCCTTAAAATTACAGTATTATCATTCATCGTAGTAATTTCTGGGGAAATTAATCAGTCAACTAAAAACAGTTATCGTGACAGGCCCATTTGTACCAATTCCATGTGAAAAAAAATAAAAATAATCATAAAAAAGCAAATTATCTAACCTTCCGGCCACTCAACTACAGGATTACCTCACATTCACACACACACACCGATGGTGTAAGGTGAACGTAAGGCGATACCTTACCACCGGGAGCAGTTAGGGGCAGGTGTCTTGCTCAAGGACATAGACACCGAGTTAGCAGTGTTCCAACTAGCAACATATGACTCACCCGTCGACCCACTCTACCCACTGTCAAACGGGGCGCCATTGTCGCCCCGTTTGACAATAACCATTTTAAATTTGACTTGTTTTTTTATAAACAGATACAAAACTAATGTCCTTTAACTTTAATTATACAATATCTCTCAATTGGCTGGAGGCTGTCTGAGGTAGCATTTCACCTGTTCAGCAGAGATCAAGAGGATCTCGTGCTTGGCCTTCTCCAAGCCATCCTTAGTCCCAGAGATCTTGATCTGGTTGCTGGGGTCGTCAGGCCGTGGGATCTGGATCTTAGTGGCCGTCTTCAGCTCCAGCTCCTGGAGCTTCTCCCCATTCTTGCCGATGACAAAGCGATGGTGCTCCTTGGGGATGGCAACAGTAGCTGAGGCCTGTTTATGAGAAAGAGCCCGTCAAAACACATCAGCGCCCACAGGCTCCCTGTCAAACGCAGAACGAGTTTGTGGACTTTACACTGCAGATCAGTATAGGAACCTGAGTCTGCAGTCGCGACACAATCTCCTTGCGGGCCTTCATTACAGCATCTAGCTTGCCAGACACCATAATGGAGAGGCCCTGGTCTTTAGCCATGGACAGCTCCAGGTGGGCTCCGGTCTTGTGCATGATGTCCACGCAGACCTTCGCTTGGTCTCCCTCCCCAAACTGGTTGATGTCCTTGTACTTGCGCTCTTCAAGTGGCACATGGAAAACCTGGTGAATAGTACCGCATTAAAGTGCACGTCAAGGAAAGAAGACACACAAGTCTTGAATATTGTGTTACTTGGGCCTATCGAGAAGTGCGCTATGCATGAATAGAATCATAACAGCCATAGTTCAGAAGTTATTACTTCATTTTTTGGAGTAAGGCTTTGTTGGGAGTATCCCGTTCACAGAGTATGATCAAAACAAAAAACCACACATAGCAACAATACTTAAATATTTACAACAATAAACAAACAATAATTATTATTCACATAATGTGTATGCAAAATATGTTAGCATGGTTAAGCCATGAAGGAATGTGATTTGATTATTCAACTAATAATTATGGTTTTTGCCTTTGTCAGACATTTTACAATTTCAGCCGTCTTTCCTGTGCACTTTGCATCTCATGCCTAAATGTACCATTTGCCACAAACAAGACAGTGCTTAATTTACATGTATCGCCCATGTCAAGCTCACCCTCACCCAGCTACAGACTGGATGTAGCTAAGTGATTGTATTAACATTTACCTATGGGGTGGCCATGACTGTTTCCCCTTTGTTCTATCCTGATTCAACGCTAGCCAACAACGACTACGACTGGTCTATGTTTTTTTTATAGAAAATGATTACTATCAGTTACAATTTGTGTCGTTACATATTCGTATGGGGCCACTCAATTAAACGAGCCATGCTAAAAATTATTTTGCGCCACAGTTTACAGACCTGGGTGATGACAGAAGACTTGAGAGGCCGAAGTTTGGATGTCCAGGCGTTGGGCGATTCCTGGCTCCCCTCGGGCGAGGCTGCCTTCTCGGGCAGCGGGGGGAAGGCATCCTTGTAAGTAGGAAGGGCGTCTTCTTCCCCTGCACCAGTAGCTCCTGTCACAACAGGTGAACAGTCAGCAATACACACTACTTACGAATTTCATGCTCAGGCGCTCATTTTTATATTGGAAGCCGTCGGCCTCTTTTTTTTACATTATAACTACGGAGCAGACCGTATTTCTAAATGTAAACGCATCCTTTTTTTTTTTCTCAGCAGCTTTTTCAGTTGGGAAAAGTTACACTTCAAAGAAAACGCCCCGTCATCCGCTTTTTTGACAGTTGACCAAGCGGCATAGTGAGACCTGGTGTTTCCCATGACAACTGTTTCAGCTGCATGTCTAGCTCATTTAATAATCATTTCAAAAAGAAAGAAGTTACGTCTGAACACGGCCTAAGTAATGTGCAATCTTAAAATGAATAAAAATCACAGTCCTGACAGAAAACATACTCACCACTCTGCTCTTGCAAGAGCCCACTGCGGTGCTCATTAAAGCTTTCCTGCGTAAGTACAGCGACTGAGCTCATGGTCGAAATCCCACGTTCACAGAGTCCGAGTGTGCCACTACATGAGAAACAGATGCGACATTCTGAACCAGTTTGGTGACATTAAAACAATAATCCAGACAGCACTCTTTATCCTTGCACACCTAAATATACTTCACCTTAGTAATCCAGCTATACTTAAAATGCATATTCCCGAGAATAAACTACAGTCTTTATTCCAACACAGGATATGGTGGTTGGGAAGGATAGCTGGCACAAAATGGTCACAATCACTTGTTAACATAATTATTACTAGTCCTGACCTCTGGTCCAGGTAGTTTGGTGTCTTGCGTTTAGGGGGGTGGGGGGGGGGGGGTGGGGGCAAATCCTAATAATTGTACACACTTAACAGTTAAGACTGAGTCGTCATTGACCTGTAGTATAGCAAAACACCACCTATGTTTGAGTTCTGTACCTTCTCAGCACATGGGTTGTGTAAGACGACTTTACAGTGTTTATACTTTATTTAAAAGAAGTAGGCTGCATCTGAACAGTTTTTCGCTTAGGAACCTTCCTAACGGAGTGAATCACTTAAAAGTATCAAAGTCGAAGCCATGATAAGAACCGAATTAACAGAAATTCTAATAATGCTGAGAAAAAGTGCTTAATGCTTGCTTTCTTACACCTTTAGCATAGGGCACACTGTATTATCCTTTAAGAAAGGAAAGGAAAATTCCTTGTGACGCATCAGTCGGCCATTCACAAAAACCAACCATAATTTTTCCATGTTCTTTATGGAAGTTTTTTTTCCTTGCCCCGGGGAGGAGGTTCAGGTTAAGGGGGTCCCGTTTGTTTCCATGTGAAATATAGGCTGTACAGCCCTTTGAGACTGATGTGATTAATAGCCATATAAATAAACTTGAATCTTGTTAAATGTATAGCCTCCTACATTTGACAATTATTTTCATACAATCATGCAAACTGGTATTCATGTCTAAAAACAAGCTGTTTTATTTCCAGCTTGCTGAATGTTGTAGAGTAAATTAAACATCGTAGCAATCATCTCTTGCACAATCAAATATATTGTATAGATGGCGGCACCACTCGCATTTAGCTCCTAGCATCGTGTGTGTAGTCCATGCTAAATTATAGTATAAATGTGTATTTTCACTTTTACTGACCTTGTTGGCTTCAGTGTGTCGAGGAACAGTAAATATATTTATTGTACAGCAATTGTGATATTGATAGGACACCATTACTGAAAGTTCCACCTTGAAGAACTTAATTATTATTCATTAATTCATTAATTATAATTAATAAACACATTTTGGTTCACAGGGAGTGATCTCTTCTAGATTATAACATTCAGAGCAATGTCTTCTTCCTAGCTCGTAAGGCCTGAAAAAGTGTGCCCTTATTGTTTTGGGCAAGCCTACCTTGCAGAGCATGAAAAACACGTCATGATGAATTGACCTACATTCATAAATAATAACAACAAGGTGTACCCTTTGCTGAAAGAGAAAGCTGGTTCAACAGTTGGAGGGGTGGGGGCTTTGGGAGGAGGACATTTTCCACACTTTCAGCATACCCTGTCAGTGGCCCCTCTCGTATAAGACTTCCTTAAGTTAAAGCGGCTCAATGCACTAAAGTTTACATATCCTGTGAAAGTCAAAGTCTACAACTGTAAACTATAACTATGCAGTTTTTAGTATGCAGATAAACATTTGGCATGAAGCAACTACACCAACTACAGTATGTACACAGCGGGCACTTAACATGTTAGTAGCCTAAGGTACTGTGCAATTGTTAATGCCACGTAATCACCATATAATAAATTGGTGTTTTATTGTCATCTGAAAAAACAGGACAGGAGTCACAAAGTCACAAATCTATGGCATTTAGCTCTACTTAGAAAATAGATAATACCTTTTTTGAGTGTAAAGCCCTCATAACGTTTAGTAGGAAGATCTTACCAGCTAAATGGTCAGTTACCAGATAATCCGTCCTGTAAAGCTGCCGATTCGCGTCAGCCTGCCAGCTTTTGCCTGACGAGAGAGAAGTGATTGGAATGAGGTACGGAGAGGGAGACCAGAAATTCCTCTATATGGCCTTCCAGAGGCATATGCGTTAGGCCATATCCTTGTGTAAACAACACACAATACATAGATGGTAAAAATATAAAAAGCTATTTGGTGCCGTTGCTAATGTTTACAGATACACTGAGCAAACGACAGTAAAATACGGGAATGTCTAGAATACTTCATTGTGCAAAACTACAAACCACATTATTTCACCCCAGATATGTGGCCAAGACGCTTTAACTAAAAAACAATGACATGGAATAGTAACGTTAATGATCCATGATTATTAAATGTCATTATTGTTCAAATGTTGCCTAGTGTCCTAGACAAAGTATCTGTATAATATATAAAGCTCTTAAATCCTGGATTATGAGTTAAGCATCTAAACAACGCTAGCGGCTAGCCAGTTCTACCGTACAAACACGTTAGAATTAACGCTAGCTGCCGTCTTGGCTAGCCCTGAACACCAGCATTTTTTACGAAAATACACGTTAATCTTTGCATAACCTATAGTCAACTGAATGCCGTTGAACACCTACATGTTTTATATCCGTCAACGTAAACATAAACCTAAACCATAAAGCAATGTTGTCTTTAAGCAGCCCTAGCTATTACGTTAGCCAAAAACTTTGACCGTGGCATGCCATGACTGTGACACGTAGCTGGGTAGATAGCATTACGTCCACATTAGACTGCTTACTTCAATGGACCAACACTAAAAGTTAACGCTGTATACTTGCTAACGTGGTTCCATTTCAATAATAAAAGAAGCCACACGACTCGATTAGAAAAATATACAATGCACGTTTTGTTCATTGTATTGGGAAACGTAAACTAGCAACGTGAGCGCTACCTTTAAACTATGAAACCTGTAGCATTAGCAAGCTATTGTTAGCTAGCGATAGTGTGTAGCCTACTACTAGCTCGCTAAGTCCACGTAGGCAATACAGCTGAACAGTGTAGAAATGACACGGAGTCAGGCCACAACATACTGTAGCTAGCTGTTTTCATAAACGACTTGCCAATAAAAAGTAACGATCTTACAAACAGAAACACTCGTGTGCTCTTCAAACGCATTAGTGTTAAATATCATATCAGGCACTTACTTATTGTATGTTCTCGTCTGCCCTAAAGGTGCAGAAGCTGTGATGAAATTCCACTGGCGAGAAGGTGGGATTGAAGCCTAGGCAATATATACCAGGGCAGCCCACCAATCATGTCCGCTAACGTCATGTCAAAGAGTCCGATTACAAATACTTATTTGAAAGAGTAAACACTAGTGAACCATCCACGTAATTTACGATCAAAATGTCCAAATAAAATACTATTGTTTTTCAGGCTTCTTATAGAAAGTTTATAGCTTGTATATTGTAAGTTTGCCTATTGTCCATATTTTTGGAACACTGCTGGCGCACAGAATTTCACACAATATTGACAAAAAAAGTAACATTCCGTTTTTTGTGTAATGTTTAAGTAATAACCCACTGTGATTGACATATTATACGCTAATAATGCAGGTTTTTAAGTGATCACATTCATATGTATTCATAATTCATACAAATGTGCGGTGGGAGACTGTAATAATATCAATGTATATGCATTTTATGTGCCATATAAGTGCATAGCATTGTTAATTCTAGTCTTATTATTAGACTATCACCACTTGATTAATGTTTGTTTTATAATGTTAGGCAATCCAACCCCAATTACACATTAGGCAGGCTATATGGTTGACAGTAAAGTTTCTCAGAATGTGCTACATCCAGAAAATATTTGACTTAGAATGCTATTCTATTCTATTTCCATTGAATCCTTCGGTCATTGCCATTTTGAAGCACATCATTTTCTGATACAATAACAAGCATATAATATTCTACTGTATAGGTGTACCTGATACCCACTTGCACTCGCAAGAATATTCACTACTAAAGTGATACATTAAATGCATTAACCCCTCCTAGAGCTAAATCTTATAGGGGAAATTGTATCCAACGTTTTATTAACACAATAAAAAAAACTTTTCAAAACGTTAAATGTGTGATTCTAATATCTTAGGAATTAACATTATTACATTGGCCAATTTGGATACAATGTTTGTAATATAATTTATAGTCTAGAATGACGGCGTCTTTTCGTAATGTCCAGTAGGGGGAACTCTTTCACAATAAGCGCGGTGTTGTAATTACGTTGTTTTTCATAACCTGTTGTTCCATAACATTTCCATTCGATGCAAACTCTGTCAATATTGGTAACCCTACAAAGTAAGCAAATTCGTTGGGTTCCTTGATATAATCAACAATAGGCTAGGCAGAAAAAACAACTATGCATTAGGCCTACCCTCAATAAACGACTACAAGCACAGGCACACGTCATTTTATAAACTATGTTAATTTGTGTGATCTTTGGTTTCAAAGTAAATCGATGAATCGAGATGAACATTGAGTATAACATTGGGAAAGTTGGGAGTTATTTATGTCGGGTTCTAACAAAATTCGAAAAAGGCCTAAATACACAGACTGGACAAATTAACCAGTTTATTTTTCACCACTAAACATTTTATCAGGCAGAGTTGTCTAGGTAAATCTTACGTCCCAGGCGGTCTAGCTAACCCGATCATCGATGCATTACGAACCAATGGTAGGCCGAATCTGGCTGCTTTATCCAATGACAAATAGTCTCCGTGCGCACTCCTTTAGACGTCTACCATGGCTAGGACTGGAATGTCTTTTTCGATTACATTAAGTTGTGGGATGTATTTGTGAGACGAAGGAAAAGGTAAGATTTACATTAAGGAATTATTCGCAGGGCACCGTCCTGATTTAAAGATTGTTTAAACCAGGATACAACTAGGTAAAACAATCTCAGTCATTCAGAGTTTTTATCGACAGTTTTATGCAACGTGCTATTCTAAGATTCGTCTAATAAAGTTCACGGTTGTAGCGGAGGCAACTATTTTAACACCTTTTCTATACATTTTAGCCGATCGCAACGTTGAAATACCTAATCCGGAGTTACCTTACAGTGGGCTGGCCCTGCTGCATGTAACTTTATGCACAACGTAAAAATACTTTTTTATTATTAGCATACTATCGTTTTTTCGTCGGGTAAATAGTCGACTAGATATGAATTAAATCAAATGTACCCCATTAGGAGATTTAAGCATTTCAAATTGTATGAATTGTAAAGTTGAGTAAATTTAGCACGCTACACATTATTTTAACGATGCTCACATGCCCAGATATGCTAAAGACAGATTTCGTTTATTTGATTCAGCCTGCAAAATTGTCTCAGATTAGTTGCTTGGTATAGCTATACCCAAACTACAAAGTAGCACTATTCACTGTTTCAATTTCAGCCATTTGGTATAGGTCTCATTCTTTATACTGTGTCAAAGTGAAAACAATATACATGACAATAGTTTGTGTTTGCAGAAACAAGGTGGGCACGCTGCTTCGGGGCAGACATGGGGGAGGTAGAGGGTTCATATCGAGCCATTCAGACCCCCGGCACACGGCTAGGAGCCCAGTTCAACGCTGGTATCAGTACGTTGGAGCCAGGCCAGAGCCTCGGTGCCAACATGGCCAGTGGGGCGAAAAGCCATGGGAGAGGACTACAAATCCGCGTGATGGGACTGGATGACTCACAGGAGTTCTATAACTTGGAGGTGAGTGTTTCTTTTGTGTTTCGTATTTGTGCTGTGCAAAACCTGGACAAAGCGTAAACCCCGCCTGTGCTATGTTTTATTTTTAAATATTGCATGCCTGTTTAGTCTCTGAGCAATTCAGTTTGCACGTGGCTTGGTTTGTGACAGCTGCCTTTGGTGCAGAAATCCCACCCTCTTTAATTAAGGCCGCTTTGGATAACTTATTGGGGACTGGCTTTGGATAACTTATTGGGGACTGGCTTTGGATAACTTATTGGGGACTGATGTTGCATCTGCTTTCTATGAGGCTATGGTCCAATGCACAGGCCTGGTTGTTTGGGCTTTTTTAAAATTTGTTTTGTAGTTGTATCCCATCTTGTTTGTCATAAACTGAAAATGTGTCTATAAACAGTTCGTTCTGCATGTGGGTACAGGCTTTTAAAAAATATTTTTTATTGTAATGTTACATTTTAGATGAGGTATGTTTCTTCGCCAAGCGTACGATGACTTTAGGTTTAGGATAAAATATTTTATATAGATTAAATTAAAATAGAACATTTTCAATTAGAAATGGTGTTGATGACCCCCCCCCCCCTACACACACACAGAATGTGAGTCATATAGAAAGCCAGGCATATTTTTGGTGTTCACTGCAGATGTTTTTTCATTTAGACCTAATTGTGCTAATAAGGTTGCTTCCCATAGAAATTAAGATATCTCTTGATTGGACTCAGTTGCTAGGTGACAATTTAGGATTTTGTTGCTTGTTTAGTGACATCCACACACTTTTGTAATATGATGAATGTTAATCTAATGCCTTCTTGGAATATGGACATTTACCAGAACTGTGTGTGTG
>JAODOY010000019.1:348444-369345 GCA_025399855.1 Forbesichthys papilliferus | reverse complement strand
GAATGAATCAGTTTACTTTGCCACACCAACTCTTTTATGGCATATTAAATGATGTGATACCATCTTATGTGGTTATACTGTAAACATAGGTGTGCCTCCTGTCTATTATAAAACCCTTTCAGAAAAGGACATTACTGTAATATTATCTGCTATACCTGTAGGTTATATTTACAGTCAGTACTTAAGATAGCGTGGCCTCAATAAGAGGAAGTGATTTTGTGGAAAATGCTTTGCGGTGAGAAAATATGTGTCTATACTACAGCCATACCTTGCTGTGTTCATGCCGAAACAGGCAAAGTGAAAGTATCCTTAACTCTATTTTTTGTGTACTTATTGTTTGGGAGCAATTGGATCACTGAAAACGACACCCGTACCTCTGAAGCGCACAATGTTCTGTTGTTGATGGAGGCTCAATGGATATGTGTCACAAGCAAGAGCCCAGCGCTCTATATGAAGTGACATCCATCTTAGAAGGGAGGGGCTTGTAAAAATACAACACCTGAGCAGAAACGGGCCATTTCTAATGACTACAAAAAGTTATTTTAATTCAATTACATTTTTTATAACCCATTTTATTTATAAATAAACGCTATTAATATAAAATTACGACTGCTAACGTGGACTCTGTATGTAAAAATGTTTTGCTTCCTTCATTTCACTTTTTTTCAAAAAGGAATGTTAATTGGACAGCATCATTATGACAATTTATGGCAGTCTACAGTGTTTCTAAACAAGCTGGATGGTTTTGGTTGATCTTACAGCACTGTACACTTAAAAGAAATATCCAAAAACTGTGTTTATCCTCCTTTTTCACTATTGATTTGTTTTGACCAGTTTTCCAGGTTAAATGGCAATTGTATTGCAGTATTATATCATACAATAATAGAAGACAATACTTCAACACATATTCGACAATTGCTGTATTCTCTATTGGTTACGGAGTTCAATATAAACCTGTCGTTAAAAAAATGTCTGGGGGACTTTTTTGAATTGTAATACTTTACTTTAGCCAATCCTTTTTTATATATAATGCTTTTAAAAATACAATTTTACATTGCAACCAGATGTTTCAGCCTATAATTTTCCCAAAAAGTCATAATTTAGGATTCCAAACCTCAAGTGCTGTGTTTCTTGGTACATAGTAATTAGTTCTGTGTTTAGTGAAAACAAACCCAGAGCATTGCTAAGGTAAACTTCAGCACATTTCCTTCTTGTGATGTTTGCATTGCAGTCTTGCTCAGGGCATGGTTGGTTTTGTGTACAACAATGACGTTTCTGCATTTTGTTGACACAGCACACATTTTCTCTGACCCACAATTGCCCTCTAAGTAGAGAACAGTACTCGTCTCGGACATATAAATAAAAAATTTGCTTTCACATTTTTTGTTTTCATGCAAACTCTGTATCCCTATAATGTTCCAGTGATGTGTAGCCAATACAGTACCCAAAGTTTGACCCCTCGAACTCCTGTTCACCCGAAAAGCATGCCACTCAAGCTGAATTGCTTTAGTTTCAAAATTAAAGTGACCCTTTTTGCTTCTTTTAATGTTCCAAAAATAATCCTTTTCTGTTTTTTCAGCCAAAGGCCATTGGACAGACCCTTCTCTCTCAAGTGTTCCAGAGAGTCAATCTCATAGAGAGTGATTATTTTGGCCTCGAATTCCAGAATATGCAGATGAATTGGGTAAGTACATAATATGCAACGCGACACCTGTGCTTGTGTGTAGGGATTGAGGGCTTGTATTTATTGAACCTTTTAATTCTCCAGCCAACAGAGTCAAGGACGTAATAATAACTTAGGGGTTGGGGGTTTTGCTACTGATTAAATAAAAGTACTAAATCATATGATAAAATTCAATTAAATGTATGAAAATTGACACCTTCATGCAGGTTGCTGTGTCAACAACTGGCGTGAAATTTTTCAAATTGAACAAGATGTGATTTACTAAAATAATCATCATCCCCTGCTAACAATCTCGACATACAGTAATTGTTATAGTCAGCAGAATGTTTTCAACCATTCTTGAGCTCAGTTATTGAGGCAGGTGTATATAACATTTGCTTTGTAAATTAAACCAGTACTTAGCTCCAAACAATATGGTGTTGCAGGTTGGGCTGAAATGAGTTCCTCTGAAACTAGGATTTCCTTGCGTTTAGACACACAAGACAAATCTAAGAATGATTGGTTTTCTACTGCAGATTTAAAGTGTGTCACCAAGTGTTATATAAAAAAACAAGACACTAAATCAAATTTCATACACCTATTTATAATAAATGTTACAGATGTAGAGAATAACCTCCTGTCCCAGAAACAAATACTTCTTGAGCATCTTATCATGTATTTGATTTGCTTTCATAAAGATTACATCATGCTGAAGGTCTTTGGAATGACTGCTATCCTGTATATCTGCTGATAATATTAGTTCCCCTGTAAATATTTCTGGCCTTAGAACATTCCTTGCTCAATCAGGCCCAGATGTAATAACGCTAAAGTAGCTCCTGTAGTGAGACCTTGAAACCAGAGCCATGGAAATAACAGTTACACCAACGGAAGTTCAATATTGTCAACAATCGTGACGTGGTTCATGAAGAGGCAAAACCTTGTTTGGTGGGCAATTTGGAAAAATAAAATAACATTTTATATCCATCTCTCTATCTTCATTTAACTTAATTTTTGGTAATTAGTAGTAAATAAATGCACAGCTTTTAATTTAAAATAGAATGTATAGGGTACTATTAGTATTTAGGCTAACTTCCGGGAAATATTTTGAGGCTCCGTTGCTGTGGAAAAACAATCCATGGAGTGAACGGAGGTGGTGCGACTCTCTTTACATGGCTCTGCTTGAAACCAAACATGACTGCTACATGACTGCATCTATTCACTCTCATATAACACAAATTTTCAGGAACACCAATCACAGCGAATACTGTCTGAATGCAGTCATAACTTGATGAAGACATTTGTTTTCTTCTTAGGTTTGGCTGGAGCCAACAAAACCCATTGTGAGACAAATGAGAAGTAAGTGTAATCGCGTTTCTGCCCGAATGTGTTCTAATCAAACTATTGTGGATTGTCTTATCTCTGTTTCCCCTGTGATTATTTTATTCTAGGACCCGCCAATACGCTAATTAGACTGGCGGTGAAGTTCTTTCCTCCAGATCCTGGTCAGCTTCAGGAGGAGTACACAAGGTTTGTGACTGGAAGTGATCTGTTGCGAAGTCCCTCCAGAAACATCATATAGAGAAAATACACCACTTAGAGAAATTTGAATGGAGCTCTATGGGAGAATTCTGAAATGGCAAATATGTCAGTTGGAGGAAAATATTCCAAAAAATTAACACATAGCATAATCCAAAAGAGCCAATCGTCTGCTTTATATGTATAACTGCGAAGCTTTAACCAATTGTGTGGTTGCATTGATTTAAGCCACCTGCCTATACTGTCTTCCAACATAACCGCCCGGGGCGTTTCAAAGATGGCTGCGAGTGGCGAGACTTTCCTATAAGGACATGGGTTGTCCACCCCTCGTTGTCCCGTTAACTCAAACTAGTTCTACAACTCTGGCGTCTCTTGACGCGTGTCGACGCGCTCAGTTGGGCTTAACTCGGACAAACAGCGGACAAAACTAGCGGAGCTGAATAAAGCAACACAAGTAGCGGTCAGTGTCAAAACTATATCCCACTACACAATTTTTGGAGGACCTGGTTTTGTATAGGGACTTTATTATGCCAAGGAGTGCTATATAAATAAGTAAAGCTAGATGTGGTACCTGATGACAACCAGCTTTGAGGCCAGAGTTTAAGCACGGATCACAATAATATATAACGTTACGATGACTGCAGTCGAGTCAAGATCCCGACGAGGATGACGAGCATGCAGATGAGCTTCCTTGAGACGGTTCCTGACCGCTTGTGCGGAAATGATTTGGTTAAGCAAACCGATTGTTGCAGCAGCTGTCCGGGTGGCTTGTGTCAGACGATCTTGGAGGTGAAGATGCTGGATGTGGAGGTCCTGGGCTAGTGTGGTTACACGTGGTCTGCAGTTATGAGGCCGGTTGGATGTACTGCCGAATTCTCGCCTTTAGAGACGGCTTATGTTAGAAAAATGTACATTCAATCCACGGGCAACAGCTCTGCGGGACATTCCTGCAGTCAGCATGCCAAATGCACGCTCCCTGAAAACTTGCGACATCTGTGGCATTGGGGGAGGTAGTGATCTATTCTGCTACTGTATGCAGCCAACAGAGCAGATTGCTAGGCTAATTCAATTCATGGTCTAATGCAAACGCTTTCAATACTTTCAAGATAAATGACAATGGTGCAGCCTTAGTGTGGTTTGTGTTATTTACATATCACTTGAGCACATACTGTCTGTATGTAAGGGATAAGATAACCACTACTCCAGATTATGACCGCTTTTCACAGCGTTGGGCTAGGGTTCAATTGGATCCATCATTGGAACACCTGGCTTGGCAACAATGACATTTGTCTGTTTTTATAATTAATAAATAAATGGATATATACTTTTATATCCCCCCCTTCATCCAACTAATGTAAAGATTATTGCCAAACATGGGAGTTACCTTTGACCCTGAGCTGAGTTTGTGGTCACAAGATTAATCACAAGTCCAGTCCTGTTCCCTTCAACCTAGAACCATATCTTGTCTGTCTTGACTGGGCTACTGTTGCTCACTCCTTTCTGGCATTGACCAGAGGTCGTCTTCATCTATTACATGTTGTTGGTCCTCGCCTCTATTCATTGTTCCCTGTTAGGTGTGTAATCTATTTATATTGATTACATTTAAAGCACGTGAGGGCCTAGCTCCCAGTAGGCTAAAGGTTGGCCATGCATGTGCTAACATTTTGTAACACGGTACCTTAGACGAAGAGGCTAGCCGATTTTGTAACATGTTTTTCTAAATCACTTCTTAAAATCAGTTTTAATAGACTTGCTTAAATGATCTTTTCTTTATATATACGGTTGTCATTTTGTTTTGCACTATTAATTTGCAGTGTTGGGCAAGCTACATTGAAAATATAGTGAGCTGAGCTACCAGTTACTCTGTTAAATTAAGCTTCACTACACTCAAGCTACCCCCAAGAGGAATGTAGCAAAATCAGCTCCAGCAACATGGCACTACACTTGCTCTACATTTAAGCATAAAAAAAAAACCACTATATTGTACCAACATTCAAAGTGTCAGTCAAACAAATAAACAGGCAACGTTGCTCAGTTCAATTGTTTATTAAACAATAAGCTGTGTTCTCTGCTCTCACTGTTCTACCACGTAAACTCAGTCTTTATTCCCCCTCAATCCCCTGCATCAATGTCTCAGGCATCAGCCCAGTGATTGGTAGGCCTACGTCACCGTCATACGGAGGTGCTTCTGTCGACTGCATATGTAGGTCCGTGTATGGGATGGCGTCACGTACTGATTGTTAGCAGTTGTATCAGACTTAAGCTTGAGCTGCATATTCAGAAATGCTTGGGGAAAATGTAGCTTCTGTGGACTCTACCGCACTACTTGAATCAATTAATGAGCTTCACTACTGAAAAGCTATTTCATTCAGATACAGCGCAGCTACCGCCTTGCTACTGAGAAATGTACTAGTGTTAATTTGTGTGTGTGAAAGCGCTGTAAATGGGTTATGAAGCTAAGACACTTTTTATACAATTCACCAAAAGCTTACCGTTCTCTGTGCATGCTTTTAAAAATATATTCGGAATATTTACACAGCCCTGGCTTCATAAATAGCAACACAAACCAAGTGGCGAACACCACTCACAACAACAATGTGTGGGGCGGAGCTTCTGAGGGAGTTTGTTTTGAGGTGGAAGTTGGCAAGAGTGCTTGGTGGCTGGCTGGCCTTGCCTTTAATGCTGTTTGGGAGATAAACCCTTGCCCCCTTCCCCACAGGTACTTATTCTCCCTTCAGATGAAGAGAGACCTGACGGAGGACAGGTTGATCTGCACAGAAAACACCGGGGCCTTGCTTGCTTCTCATCTCATCCAATGTACGTTTGGGAAGAGCTTGACCGGACGATACGATAATTGTGTCCCGGTGAATGTACATTATCGGGTTAATCGTGAATATTCTCACCCAAGTATGAATATCTTCATGAATGACTGAGGGGGCTGTCTGGCTCACTTGTATAGTCTAATTGTATTGATTTACTCATTTATTTATTAGCTCTCATCTTTCCAGTCAATCGTCACTGGCTGAAGTTTGCCCATTCTATCCCCCCCATAAAAAAATGAAATTGGATGCTATTTCAAAATCAGGATCAAAACAATAAGAGTCACACAAAAAACACAGTATGTCTCATGCTATAATAACATGTGTTTCAGGGCCATATTAAGAGTTTTAAGCATATGTTGATGATTATCGGGATAATACCGCCTATTGTGAATATTTTGGCCAGATTAATCGTGACATTCATTTTTCATACTATCCCATGCCTACCCGTGCCTCATGGTTTCAAGTTGCCTAATATTTATTTTTAATATAACGTTCCATATGTTCTGAAAGGGAGAGGAAGTTTCTTTAATTAATATTTACAGTTCCATTTTTTTCCCCTAACGTAAATAACAAACGTTGGCCATCTTTCATTCCCTTAAACCTTAGCGGAGATTGGTGACTATGAGGACATCGCTGACAGGGACTTCCTGAGGCTCAACGAGTTTCTGCCTTACCAAGAGAAGGTGCAGGAGAAGATTATGGAGCTTCATCGTCGTCACCAGTGAGTTCTTATAATCTCAAAAGGGCAAACGGAAATGGTTTCACTACACACTACTAGTGAGGTTATGGTGTTTTCTACCTCCGTAGACAAGCCTTATCTGTTATCTGGGTCATGTCTGGTCCAAAAAACAAAACAAATGTTTTTTGTAATGCTGATTTCAATCACAAGGTGAATGAATGGGCCCAAAAGTGTTTTTTATTTTTTATTTGTTTTTATAGCACAAAAATAGTTGTTTTAAATTGCTGCACTCCTGATGGAGATCTCAACAAAAGACACATTCTCTTTTCCCGAAGCACAATTTCTTTTAAATTTATTTTTGTATTTTGTGAAGGCCATGAATGTAACACTCTACTGTTGTGTTCATAATCTTCTCAAATATCTCTCTGAGGTTTGTAATTTTTGGAAAGAGGGGGACTGTGATTAATGGCACGGTTTTTGTTTGAAGCTTTTCCACTGAATCTTTCATGAACTCTTGTGGAATTTAGTTGTTTTACTGATGCACTAAACTACTATTGTAATTTATATCTGGGTAAAATGTGTAGTCAAATCAATTGTATTTATATAGCCCTTAATTAATCACATTGCATTCCCTAAGGGCTGCATAAATAACCTGCTCCTATATGTTTATTTTCAAGGAGTAAGCGACACTCGGGGACAACCCTGGCTCCTTTCATTGACACTTTAAAGTGGACATGAAACAGCGTAATGTTGATTAATTATAGACATTATTAAGTGTATTTATTTTGAGAAAAGTGTGTATATATAAAAACATAAATGTAATTTCCATTACTTGTTGTTTTTAATCTTGCTTCACAGACAGTGTTTACCCTATACTGATTTTTTATAGTGGGACTTCATCTTTTAAATGAAGCAAACTATGTTTAGTGTTTCACTTCCACTTTAACTGTTCAATCTGCTGCTTTTACACCAGTGTTCCCATGGCACCTTTTAGCCAGTAGTGGCTCTCCCATCCTAATGTAGTGGCTCGCTCTCTGACAGGAGCCTGTCTTTTTTTTTAATCTCCCTCGCTGACAGCTATAGATGCACTGGCCCGCTACACATAATCCCTTTGCTCCGCCCAGTCTTAGGGTAAGGGGAGGGGAGGGGCCTAAAGGGGGTTTTGCTGCTTATTGGATGAACTAAATTAGAATGTGCTCTGCTAACATATTGTTGTGAAGTAATTACCTGGCTTTAGAAAACATCAGTCAATTTCTGAGAGTTAAAATTATGGTTTGAGCTTGAGGAGTTTGAGGCAGGCGAATCTCTTGCATGATCCCCTTGAGATTATGGTACTTAGGTGGACAATATGGGCAAAATCATCGCTAGGGTAAAAGTTAAATGTCTTAATACGCCCACTTCGCTCTCTCTCACTCTTAACAAAGAAATAGCAATCGTAATGGCAACATGATTGAAACTATCAAAACTAAACTTAGGATAGTGAAAGGTATCCTATTTCATGTGTGGTTTTGGTTGAGGAGAATTAAAGGCACAATGCCAAAGTGCATTGGTGTCTCTCTGTATCTCCTGATACTTGCATATAGTATTCACAGATACGCCTATACATGGATATTTCTTTTATAGTGTTACTCTAAGGTTACCTTAAATGTATATTAAGTGATTGTACGGTAATACACTACACTTTGTATAGTAAGCGTTGGCACACAACAACAATATTGCCATGGCAATTAGTTTTCAATGTGTGTGTGGCAGAGCTAATGAAGGAGAACACTGTTTTTTTATTTTTATTTATTTATTTTTTTATTTTTTTCAAATATCAACAAGCTTTCTCCAGTTTTATTCACTATACCATTTTGGCTTGGTTTCATAGACAGACTAAGCATAGTCCTAGATTAAGAACTTTTTTCTTTTAGTCTTGGACTAGGCTAAATCCATGTCCATGACACCGGCCAATTAACTTGCATGAATGTCACCACTTACAATACCAAGGTTATCACTTTCTTGCATGCTTGTCCACTTTATTTGACTGGTACTGTAGTCAACAAACTAGATTCTGAAGCAAGCATTTGAGTAGGAAAATAGGATATAATAGTCACTGACTAGCGACTGAAACATGCTAGCTTTAACACTAGCAGCTTTTTTCAATCCTCCAACATGCTAGCAAGATGGGATTTTCGTTTAAAACAACGTTTGTGTAATTCATTCCATGTTACTTGGACTATTCCAGGGGCCAGACTCCAGCTGAATCCGATTTCCAAGTCCTGGAGATTGCCCGCAAACTGGAAATGTACGGCGTCCGGTACCATCCTGCGGCAGACCGAGAAGGCACCAAGATCCACCTGGCTGTCGCGCACATGGGCCTGCAGGTTTTCCAGGTGACTGCTAGTCTCAGCCTTTTCCCTTCTTCAGCACGACGTCACACAAGAGACAGTCTCTAGTCTCAGCCTCTACATCAGCACTACGTCACATGAGAGACTGTCTCTAGTCTCAGCCTCTACATCAGCACTACGTCACATGAGAGACCGTCTCTAGTCTCAGCCTCTACATCAGCACTACGTCACATGAGAGACCGTCTCTACTCACTCACAAGTGTGCTACTGAGTGTTTCCTCTAGGATTTCATTTAGCAGTGGGGGAGGATTTTTGTTAGACGGATGTGGATAGGATAGTTGGGATGGTGCGTGTTTTGGCGGTCAGAGTGAATATCTATAGGTAATTTAAAAATATGAAAGAAATGACATTGCATAACAAACTTTAGAAATGTATTATCTGCCTATCACCCTGCATATTAGCAATTAGCGGCAATTATTGGGCATTGTTCTTCACAGAATATTAATTACAATATACGGATATACATATCGGACAGCATCACACCATCATGGCGACTTCATGACATATTCTAAAATGCTGATACAGTGGCTGCATAAAAGGAGTGGCGGACCGCTCCTTTAAATTCCTGCGTTGTTTTTAATATTATGTATGTTGTCTTCCCAGGGCAACACAAAAATAAACACCTTTAACTGGTCCAAGATTCGCAAGCTGAGCTTCAAGAGAAAACGGTTCCTGATTAAGCTCCACCCAGAGGTCCATGTAGGTATTAATAAGGAATTTACATTCCGTGCGTCAAACCGAGCGGCTACATCTGCTGTATGTCTTGTGTTGTTTTCAGGGCCCGCACCAAGACACACTTGAGTTCATGATGGCCAGTAGAGACCAGTGTAAGATCTTCTGGAAGAACTGCGTTGAGCACCACTCCTTTTTCCGTCTGTTTGATCAACCCCAACCCAAGGCCAAAGCTATCCTCTTTACCAGAGGGTCCTCCTTCAGATACAGGTACTAGATTAAAGTTTATTATTTAACCAAGGGGAGTTTGTCATATTTACACAATCAGATGCTACTGGTTCTACTGGTTTAATCCCCATCAGATTGAACCATTCAGATGCTACTGGGTCTATCTGCATCACATTAAACCAATCTGAATCCACTGGTTTGCGTTTATGTGCTTGTTGAGTGCTTGTTATTTAAACATGGCGTGGAGCCCTGATCGTATTCTTAACTACTGATTTAATTGTTATTGTACCTCTATGGGCCGGTCTCACAGACATGGATGAAGGCTAGTCCTAGACTAAGAATTGTCAATGGAGATCATTTCATTTTTCTTTTAGTCCTGGATTTGGATTAATCCGTGCCTATGAGACCTATCCTATATCTGTCTATGAGACCGACCCTATATCTGTCTCTATACTTGGGTGTTCGTATTGTGACTCTGAGCTTTGTCTGTCAGCGGGAGGACCCAAAAACAGCTGGTGGAGTACGTCAGGGACAGTGGGACGAAACATACACCCTACGAGAGGTAGGTGTGTGTGTACCTTGTAGAAATGTGTCTCTAGGTCTCTTCTCCTTGCCTAACCAATGGCGTTCTGTGTCCTGTCCTAACCTGCAGGAGGAACAGTAAAATTCGAATGTCTGCTCGCTCCATGGCCACAGATGTGCCAAAACAGGTCAGTGGAGGTTGTGGGATTCTCCCACGCTGTACCGTGGAAGTGTGTCAGTCTCCTCCCTATTGTTTCTCTATTTCTCTCTGCCTCTCTCTCTCTCTCTCCCTCTCATCTCACTCTCTCTCAATTCAAATCTCTTTATTGGCATGACGTAACCGTGTACATATTGGCATGGCACGATACAATGTTTTCAGTCCCGATACTGATACCGGCACTTTGGGTATTGGCCGATACCGGGTACCAATCCGATTCCAGTGTTAAATTAAGTTTTAAGTTGAGTTGCAAAGTAAATGACAGCCAATCTCTATTTTATGGCATATATTCATTTTAGAAACCTGCTGCTGATAGTGTGGCCTGGGTAGGTTAGACATGGCTGGTGCTTGACAGTAGACCTACACGTGTAAATACATTTAATTGGATTAACCCCATGAATCGGTTACAAATCTCAAATTGTCACTGATACAGATCCAGCTATTCAAGTCAGTATCGGACCGATTTTCCGATCTCAGTATCGTGTTGATGCCATCCCTAACATATTGCCAAAGTATTATACTTTTTTTCCTCTTCTCATATTAATGTGATTAAAGTAACGTCTCTCTCTCTCTAAATTAAATTCAAGTTAGCTTTATTAGAATGACAGTTATTACAACAGTATTGCCAAAACTAGAGGGCAAGTAGCACTCAATAAGAACAATATACAAGCAATCCAACAACAATAAATCTCTCTATTTCTAACCTTATCTCTCTCTCTCTCCCTCCTAACATATTGCCAAAGTATTATACTTTTCTTTTTTTTTCTCATATTAAAGTCTCTATCTCTCTCTCTCTCTCTCAAATTGAATTTCAAGTTAACTTTGTTAACAATAAATCTCTCTCTCTATATATATATCTAACCTTATATCTCTCTTCCTCCAGTGCTTGTCCTTCAACGACAGCCTCCGGTCCCCATTCCCGCCGTCCCCCGCCACGGTGTCCTTCCACTCCTCGTCGTACCTCTTCTCCGGCTCCCACCCCCAGCGGACGGTGGGTCTCCAGGCCCCGCCCCCGCTGAGCCTGTCTCCCCCCACTCCGGCTCCCCAGCTTGCTCGGACGCCTCCACGGGCCGCCCGCCCCCCCAGCCCCCCGAAGGAGGAGGAGGTGGAGGAGGTTGTGGTGGCGGCGCTAGAGGAAGAGGAAGCAGCAGTCAAGGGCAACCGCTACACTTCCCAAGGTGCCCCTAGTTACCAGGCAGCAGGACAACACTGCGGCCCCTTGTTTGTGTGTGTGGACAGTAGCGTGTCCCAGATAGCACAGGCTTCCCTCCAAAATGGCAATGAGGATAGAGGCGTGTCGGGGACCAGCCGGTGGTCGCCGGGAGGGTTGGGAAATGCTGGGTGGTCGCCAGGAGGGTTAGGGACCGCTGGGTGGTCGCCAGGAGGGTTGGGAACGGCTGGGTGGTCGCCGGGAGGTTTGGGGACGGGCGGGTGGTCGTCGGGAGGCTCGGGGACCGGCGGTTGGTCGGTGGGCGGGCTGCGGAAGGGCATGCTCACGCCCGAGGCGTTCGAGTCAGAGCTCATGCGTGTCAAACAAAACGCAGCGCCGGCGTTCCTGCCGGCCGGCGGCGGCCCTCCGCTGCAGATCAGCGAGGAGTTCATCGACGACGACCCCGCCGAAATGTCCTTCTACGCCGGCGGAGCCGAGGCCTACGCGCCCGGCCTCGGTGACAAGGCGGGTCCGTGCGGCGGGGGCTTCGGCGGGGTCAGCGGGGGCCTCTACGGCCTGGGCCTGGAGGACCTGAACGGCAACCGCAACCCGTTCTCCGGCGGCCGCTCGGAGACCAGCTCGCTGGCCAACAACCGATCCGGCAGCAGCTCCCTGGACAACCTGGGGCTGAGCTCAGCGGGCGAGTGCCTCTCGGGCGGCTATGGCGTGCCGCTCTCCTCCTCCTCCTCCCCGTCCCTGCTGCTGCGGCGGCTGCCCGGCTCCGACTTCCCGTCGGAGGCCAGCTCCATGGTGAACTTCCCGGCGTGCTCGGTGCGCTCGGACGCCAGCTCGGCCGTGCAGTTCAGCGACCTGGTGGAGCAGCTGGAGCTGCTCAGCTTCCCGCCCACGGCCACCGAGGGCTCTGCCAGCGGCAGCTCCGACTCAGAGTCCGACTGGGGCTCGGAGGGCAGCCTGCCGCCCGAGCAGAGCCTGTTCTACAGCAACCCGCTGACGGGGATGGGCGGCGATGGCGGCATAGAGGGATTCCTGCTCCAGTGCCAGAACTTGCGGGCGCTGGCCCTCGCCGACCCCCCCACCACCGCCACCGGGTCTCCCCACGTTTAAAAATTTAGAAAAAGTATGCGAATGGACAGAAATGTCGTTCAGATAAAGCGTTTTGTTTTTTGTTTTTTTAAAGAGCCGATTTTTTTTTTTTGGACGTAATTATTTTTGGGAGGACGGCAGTGATTTTAGTCGGAGAGTAGCGGTTCGTTATTAATTTTAAATAAATAGAAATGCAATTTCATGTGGGGCAAGTATATTAGATTGGTGTCTGAAAGTGCTTAAAACTATCGTCAAATGGACTGTGATGTTTATTTTAATATTGTTTATTATATATTTTTATTTTAATCTGTGGCCTTGACCCTACTAATTTGTCTGCTCGGGAGGAATCGCAGACATTTCTACATTTTCTAGGTACGTGAAAAGGATTATAGAGGTGGAGTTTTCAGACAAAGTCTGCTAATTTAGCTGGTGTTAAATAGGTGGCGTATGATTGGTAGAAATCCAGTGCTGTTTCAGTGTGTCAGTCTGTGATGCAGGGGGGCTGTTCTGTAACGTCGCGGTGCTGGTAAATTCACTTGCATCTTCTGGTGATGCATTGATTTCAATTTTTATATATATATTTTTCCAGGTAATTGAATTACAACTACAGCTGTCATCTTATGTTTTATTGTGTCGGAGATAGGATTTTTGTTGTGCTGCATACATTTCTTGAAAGTGGAGAAACTCATTTCGAAGAACTTGGGCTTAACATCTGGTTTATATCCACTAAAACACTAATGTAAACTTTTTATCCCTCGGAGGTGAGGTTTTCTTACTATAGTGCCATTACAGTACATTGCAGTATATCCAGACTGGGACTCTTAGGATGCGATTGGCCTGCCTGACTTTATTGAAGAATGTGATTTTTCTTGTTTTTTTTTTTAAGGTGTAGTTGTATTGGCTGCCCGCAGCTGTTAGGTGACTGGTCTTTATCCATTTTCTTGTAATTTATCTCTCAATCTTAAATGGGACTTTTTCCCTCATTACAAAGTTGACCAAGTTCTTTCAGTAGTGTGACAGTTAAGCCACACTTAAATTGAATCATAATCATTATCAAGCTCCTGAATGTATTTTATTTTTTCATAAGCAATAGTTCTAATAATGTGTATGATGATAGTGAATCAGATGAATTATTCTGTCTCGGCCGTGATCTCAGGTTAAAAGTGGAATCTTATCCTTGTGTAGTCCGCAAGCCATGTGTGTTTGAATACACAAACAAGATGCATATACCGAAGGAGCCACTAGCATTTCCAGGTTTGTGTCTTAGTGACATCTACTGGTTGCCAAACACATGAAAGTGGAAATAGTCAGGCTGGTGACTTATAGGAGGGAAATATGTATATTTTGCACCAAGGTGACAGAAAGGTAACTTGATTTAAGGAGGTGGGCTGAATAATGTAAATAACGTGATGATGAGCCGTCAGGTGTTTTCTTAATTTACGATATGTCATACAAAATGAATGTACACACAAAACTGGTATGAAGTGTCTCTACATTTGTTGTAGAACATGTTTAGCTAGTAAATGGAAGGACTACATAAATATTGACAGTTAGAGGTATCGCTATTTTGTGTGGTTAAACCTCAAACATACATTTATTGCAAAGGCGTCTAGGTCTGTGCTTGCTTTTATTTTAGCATTTGATCTAGTAAGGCATTTGCCTATAAACAGGTTTGTGGCATTGGATTTCATCGGGGTGCTAAAAAAAGATGGTGTTCTGAAGTTGTTTTTGTTTGAATTTAATACCAGGCCGTGTGGGGCTTCAGAACATATTTTAAAATGTCCCATTGCTTCTCTGACGAGGCTGTTATTTTAGACTTTGACTGGATGTTCTCAAAGCCCAGATATGTCCTGTTTTTGGGGGGCATTTTACCAAGCTATTATATCTGTAATACTGTCAGTGTCAATACAGTATTGACTTTCTAGACCTCTGTTTCAGCTTGACGGCATTCTAGCCTTTTGTAAGGCTTTACACAAGGCAATCTTTTATATTCGGTGCACATCATTGAAATTGCTGCGGAGTCTCTACGTCTTCGTTTGAGCACTTGTACTATATTTCAATTGTTAAATTGTATATGGGGAGGAGTTTTTGTAGTGCCCCATTCAACTAATATGCTTGCACTGCATATTTGACTAATAATCAAACATGTTATTAGTGGGAAGCAAAGCAAATGGGAATATAATAAACAATAAGAAATGCCGGCAGTTCATTTGTGGGTAGAATAAGTTATCAAACTTTTAAATAGGAACATTTTCATTACCTTTCAGGCTTAATTAAAGCCATTTCTCATTGTCATTTGAAGGAAGGCAGTTTCTCAGTATTCCCAATGACAAGCCTTTAAGAACAACGAACAGTGAAATGCATTAAGTTTATTCTCCCTGCAACCCAAAGACACTTAACTTCTGCTACATAGGGGCCTTAAGGTACTTGTTGCTCTGATTGGAATTGATATTGATGACTTTTAGTTTTGATTAGTCTATTGTGATTCCATTTTTATTTTTTTAAGCTTTCACTTAAACATTATTGATGGTCTGACCAATATAACGAGCTAAAATGACTGCACTTAGCCTTTAAGTAATTATCACTTCTGATGAGCATGTATACTTATAAATTATAAACAAATTGTACTTATGTTTGTATGTTTTACTCTCAAGAATAAAGAAATCACTTTTGGGTACCTTGAATGTCAGACTTAAAATTATTACTTTACGATTACATATACCTTACGTTTACATATCCCTTAAGGGTTAGGAGTGAAATGGTTTTAAGTGAGTATTTGTTTAAAATAGTAATCCAGAAAGGCACGTTTTTAAAAAAAATATGCTTGGCCCCATTGCCTTTAGAAAAATTGGAAGCCTTTCTGAGACATTTGACTAATGATGTCTATTTAGAAGTTATTTGTCCCCACAACACAAACTTTATATTTTTCTACGGTGATAAATGCACTTCTAACCATTTAGTTATCTAAGAAAGTACTTCACAATGTTCCTGAAAAACATATTTTAGTACTCTTTTATAATCCTACATGATTTTTTATTTTAATGTTAAATGTTTATGTAGGAAAATAAAATAACACATCTTTATTCTAAATGACTAAATGTTGCTTTTTCAGACACAAATATGTAAATGACTATTTTGACTTTTTGACTAGTTTCAAAAGGTTTAAAAGAATAATGCTTATTGAGCAGACAGGGTATATGGCTACGTGGAATTGTTTCTTCTTATTCCATGGATCAGGAATGACTGGGGGGGAAGGGGAGGGGGGGAGGGGGGGGGGCGCCAGATTCCACAACCTAATTCCAGCATAATATGTGCTGCCTGTTTTGGACGGGCTCTGTGTCAAAAACCATTCCAAAGAACCCCCCCCCCTTCCCTGCCCTGCCCTGCCTCGCTCTCCGCCACCCCTTCCCCTCCCCGATCAACCCACCACAGACTCCATTGTCTGGTTGTGTCTTCCACTCACGGGCTGCTGCATAGAAACTGTAAACAAACTGCCTGCTTGCTTGTAAGATGGGCCGCAACCCTAATAACACTCCGCTCAGGCAATTCTTTCCGGGTCGAAGAGTTACTCCATCCCCCCCCCCCCCCTTCCCCTTTCCCCGTTGTCTTTTTTTTCTTTTTTTCTCAGAGAGAGGAGAATGGGGGAGGTGAAGCTGTTTTTGACCCGTATCTTGATCAAACGTAGCGTTTCATTTGCCCTACAGACTCCTGTTGCGTTAGGTTAGGAGTGCTCAGGAGAAAAAAGAAAAGTACAGAATGTATGCCAGAAATTACACAATTTTCAGACTTCAGACTCGTAAAACTTGGCTGAATTTTTGAGAGCGTATTAAAAGAACTACCAAGGGTATAGAAAGCAGAGCGTGTCAGAGACTCAGGAAACAAATGCTGAAAGCTTGCTATGTGTACATACATATCTCAGTTTTAAAAAGGCACTGAGTCTTAACTTTCTTTATTGCATCATATAGATTTGGTCTGCTGTGCTAGACAGGCATCTGTAGAAAGCATTGCCTTATGTATAGTATGCTTCAAAAGAACACAGCACCTCGCAAATGAAGACGAGTTCGAGCATTTTATGTGCTTGCATACATTTAAACTAGAGCTCTTACTCAAGTAGATTTATTTATTTTTGTGTGACTCATCTGCTGGCGTGTGTAACCCTTGTGGTTAAAAGCGGCATTACAAAAATACTTTTTGGTTTGAAACTTCTAGAGTGCGTGCACCACCCCCCATCCACCACACACACACACACACACCCCTCTCTACTCATCCCCTACAGCCGTGTACGCAGTTCTCTGTCAAACCGAGTTGAGCTGGGGAGGAAATGTGTCCATCTGACCACTCTGTCTCTTGTGTCCGACACAATTGGAGGGCTGTGTACCTCCCATTGTCTAGTTGTGTTTAGGGTGGTTGACTCCCACCCCCGGGAGGTCGTAGGTTCACCCCCAGCGAGCCTGGCTCACCTGTAAGCACCCTGCCCTGAGCAAGAAGTGTAACCTCTGCCCGCTCCTTATTACTGTACCCGCTGTAAGTCCCTTTCAATACAGGTGTCTGCTAAACGACCTCTAAAGTAAATGTTTGAAATGCTTATCAAGATTGTCTTTCTTTTTCTCTTTTGTAATTCTTTTTTCTTTTCTTTTTCTTTCACTCTCTTTCGCTCTTTTTCCTTCATCTTTCTTTCTTTCCTTCCACCCACACAGGCACAGTGTCGGACAGCCCCCAGATCTCGCCGGTCAACTCAAAGGGCCCGCTGTGCCTCTCGCCTACTTTCCAGATGTCCACGCTCAGCCTCCCCGGCGGCCACGCCCCTTCGGCCCTGCAAAGCCCCACGCTGGCCGAGGCAGGCAGCTCTGCCAGGGTCGAGGAGGATGAGGAGGGCAGGAGGAAGGTAAACGCTGCCCCTTCCTCCTCCATATAAGCTTCTAGCGCCACCCTACATCATGTTTATAAGACTATCTTAAGCCCAGTGTCTACCAATGCGTTTTTCTCAAGCCAGCGTTATTTTTCAATTGATTCCAATGTGAGCGCCGTGTTTTTGTTAGCGTTAATGTTAATGTTAATGTTAATGGGGTTCTCCCTAGTCCCACTACTATTGGACAGTGTATATAATAATAATTGGCTACAATTGTTTTGGTCGCCTCATCTAGCTCTATCACCATTTAGAAACACGCTTGACTTCAAAGTAATCTCACCATCCACCCTGATTGGACCGCCAGCAGGGTGGCTGTGCGAACACTAATGCGAACAGGGGTTTCCAGACTATAATAGGGAAAACCAAGCTTAGAGCAATGGTCGGGCGGAGCCAGGCTAACAACAATGGCCATTATTTCTGTGTGTAATATAAGGTGGTTGCAGTGAATACCTTGTTAGGATTGTGCTTTCTGGATCTGGTTGGTCCAGTAGAGAGAAAAGGAAGAATTAAATGGAGTTCAAGCATTCCCATTAGCCCATGCTACTGGGAATTCTTGAATTTACATAATGTCTACTCAGATTACGTAACCTGTAATAAAAGGTGTGTAGTTGTGTGCAAATGAAACATGAACTCATGTAAACATAATGTCTTCATGGTTGTCTTGGCGCTGCTTGGACAGAGATATCCCACTGACAAGGCCTACTTCATCGCCAAAGAGATTCTGACCACAGAGCGAACTTACCTGAAGGACCTTGAGGTGCTCACTGTGGTAAGGTGCTTCCGCAGACCTTTTTGTATTTATTTATTTATTTATTTATTTATTTATTTATTAATTTAATAAATACACACCTATGCATAAAGCTGGTATATCTTGTTATAGAAATAGAACACTTGGAAATATAACATTTAGGTTAACAGGTAAAAATATGCAATTAATCGCGATTGCATTTACATCGACTGACAGCCCTCTTCATTTTTTTTGTGTATTTATGTATGTATTACACATTGGTTTACAATTTAACTTTTAAATAATGGAATCCCTTCGTCCACATTATACACACACACACAAACACACTCTGTATATTAAAAACTTGAAGATCAAACTGACCCAACAGTGAAGGTCAAACTGACTCACTGACCCAGCAGTAAAGGTCAAACTGACTCAATGCTGTTCCCGTCTCTGCTTGTCCTCAGTGGTTCCGCAGCGCCGTGGTCAAGGAGAACGCCATGCCAGATGAACTGATGACCCTGCTGTTCTCCAACATTGACCCCATCTACGAGTTCCACCGGGGCTTCCTGAAGGAGATAGAGCAGCGGCTGGCGCTCTGGTATGCACTCCTGTGATGTTGGCGTGTTTTCATCGTTGTGTTGTCGTGTGACAACCCACAGCTAGGACTGGGACCACTCACACATTCTCCTGTGGCATCTGGCAATAATACTTTTGAAGTGGTTAATTCACACAATGTGTTCGTTATTTAATACACAATGTGATGCCTTTCATTCACTAATTGCCCTTCCGACACTTATTGCGTTTTAAAGGACCAGGCATGCTACCAAATGCATGACCTCATGCAACCGTTATTATATATTTCTATGCATGCGACATGGACGAGCCCTCGGGCTGTTCCTTTAAGCAAACTTCACGCGGACGTGTCGGCCATTTCTGTATACAAACCAAATTGCTTTGGAATTAGCTATATTTAATGAATATTTATATATAATTAAAAGTCATGTGTACACATTGTTTCCCGTAAACAATATTGGTGTAACTAAACGATTCGCTGGAAATAAATATTTTTTTATACGCCTCGACAGGGCTCGACAATAACGATGGCCCCGGGGCCAGTCAAACGTAACTTCGGGACAGTAAAACTTGCAACTCACTGTCCCGATCGGGCCATTACAACACATGTGAGCCTGTGATTTGATTTATTTAGCCTACCTACTATCTAGCTCACAGTCCACAGACGCGGAAAATATACCTGGGTCTTAACCATCCTAGAAGGGTGGATTTCTCCCTCTGCAGTTTTACCTACATGATTTTTATTGAAGTTTTTCCTTGTTCTTGGGTTACAGGGGTGTTGTTTACATTTCAAATATAGTCTGTAAAGTATTTTCCCTGCGCTGTTACAATTAGACTGTGTTTGTGGATACATAAGCAGATTGACTGAGAAATTGGTGATAAGAGCAGAACTGAGGGTGAACTAATGATGCCAGTATTATGGTGAAACGCTGACCCCTAATGGTTGGGAGAATATGGTAATATTATACATAGAGCACCTTTAAATAAGGGCTATATAAATAAAGTTGACTTGACAGCGATTCAGCAAATGAGTTTGCATAAGACCTAAAATATCTCTTTTTCTCTGCCAGGGAGGGGCGCTCTAACGCCCACGTCAAAGGTGACTACCAAAGAATTGGGGATGTAATGCTGAACAACATGTCAGCTCTCAAGGTGAGATTAAAATAACATTTTACTGGTCCAGTTACCGGTGGAGAATTTGGTTGTTGCAGCAGTTAAAAGTAAAATAACTCCAAAATAGTCCTTATATAACTCTTCCAAGTTCCAAGGCTGTGTTTATAATGGGGCCACAGAGCCCCACACCACATTTCCACACCAGCTAAAACTACCGTCAAAACAGAAAAGTATTAACCTATTGTGACATTTTGCTTTAAAAGACAAACTGCAGTTTAGTAGGGAGGGGAGGGATGTGTGTAAATTGAGGAGAGCCATAGGAATATAGGAGTGTGTGTGGGGGATGGGGGGGGGGGTAGCCCTCAGGTGTGGGATAGGTTATGCTCAATTTACAGTCCCCCACCCCACCCACCCCCAGGTGAATTCCAGAACATCGTCACTGCAGAACTGTGTGTGTGTGTATATATGTGTGTGTGTGTGTGTGTGTGTGTGTGTGTGTGTGTGTGTGTGTATATGTGTGTGTGTGTGTGTATATGTGTGTGTGTGTGTGTATATGTGTGTGTGTGTGTATATATGTGTGTGTGTGTGTATAT